>JAADXK010000327.1:0-28419 GCA_023337805.1 Globisporangium barbulae
GCTAAAGGTTCTGGGACACTTTCGGGATGCGTCATCAACGGAATGATTGCGGGTGCCAAGAGTGAAGGTGGTACACGTAATCCGCGGAATGTTTGTGTATGCCATGAGTGTAGGTGTGACTGTAACCCACATCCTTACAGGTACTGCATGCCGTCGGGACCGTCGAGATTTCACTTCTCGTCAGAGAACACGATGGTGGCCCACTTGACGTCGTCCCACAGCGCTTTGCCGCCTGCCCACGCCACCCGTTGTTGCTTGTGCCGTTTCTTGAGCGCTGGTTCAGCTGGACGCTTCTTGATCACCAGTCAATCGACTTCCTTAAGCATGCGCTGGACTATACGAACGCTGCAGCGCAGCTTGAGCTTGTCCTTTGTCTTTGCCGCGCTCAATTCGCCTGCCGCCACAAGCCGAACGATGTGCCATTGGTCTCGTTCGCTGATATTTCGCTTGCCTCCGCGTCGACTCGTCGTCTTGGGTTCTTTGCGGTCGACAGCACTTTGTTGCACACACCAACAGATCGTTTAACAGCAGCAGCAGTCGCTCGTATGGTCAAACCTGCTGCGCGAAGAGTCAAAATGCTATTCTGCTCTTCCGCCGTCAGTTCTGAGCCTCACGCCATGCCCTTGGATTTCAAACTGGTGTGGTAGAACGCACAGACAGTGGAGAGCATAAAAATTTACTTCTGAAGCCGGAGAGTAAAAAATGAATGGCTGAGGTGAATCTTCCCGTGCATGGTCTTCATGTTCACGATTTGTGTCACCCTGTCAAAAGTGATGTTTTTGTATTGCGTTTCAACCAGAGCGCTTTTTCTTGCTTGTTTGTGGAAAGTGTTGCTCTTTTAATTGACCACAGTTCTGTCATTCTTGCATTATAAATGACGCAATATTGATGCTGATTGGTGGAAAATGACAATGTTCACAAACCATTGCCACGAACTGTAATGCAGAACAACAGCTCTCCATCTTATTTCTTTAGAGAAAGCCATCACAGAATTTGGGGAGTGAGAACGCGCGTACTGTTACGAATGGCGGGCTTTCTGAGCACCATTCGTTTGACGTGGTGGTCAGAGAGAGCTGCCGCAGTAAAACGTGGACTTTATTTGGTGATTTCTGTCTGTAAATCCTACTCATGCGCTATTTACGCATTTATTGGTCCAACGCACAATATGTGCGTTAGGGAGAAAAGATAGATTCTTTTTATGCGTAGATGACATAAACGCGTTATGTGTCCTATTTTTATTCCAAAAGCGGGAAACAATCCTTTTTCGACGCTTCGATATTTTCCTCGAGGCGTTTGTTGATTGGTGAAAATTTCACTCTAATTGACATTACAGTAATCGCTATCTATATATGAAACGTATTAATCTATACCTTTTCAAAGATTATTAGTTGGTAGTTTCTAGAAAAAGTCTCAATAGCCAGAACACAACCTCCAGTATTTAGACATATCTATAATGATATAACTTACAAGTGTTCATCTTTACGCTATTGACTGTATACTTCAAAGGCGGCTCAAGAGGACGGAAACGCAGACCAGGCGAACACAAGCATGCGCGAGCGTTGCTTCGACTTTTGCGCCTCACCGACGGCCCATGATCTGCAGCCTCACAGCGTCGGCCTGCCTCACACGAAAACCGCAGGCGTGATTACTGCGGGTTTGATTGACGTCCGCGTGGCTGAGCACGAGCGCGTTGCTTCCGCGAATCTCTATGGCCACGACCTGCTGGCTCGCTCCATAGCATTTCTAGGACGTGCTTACAACAAACTGCAGGAACCTCATCCCACCCTCTCTCCTCGTCGCGCTGTGGTGGGCTCGAAATAATTCCATACTTACCAAAACAGAAACGACTCGCAACCGCAGACACACAATCAATCACCCAGGCAAGCAAGCAGTCGGCGAAACGCAAGAGCTCGCGCGATCCACACGCCGCCGCCACGGCCGAGCAGCTCATTCACTCCCCCTCACCGCTCACGCAGCCATCCGCGGTTGTCCGTCCACATCCGCAACTCGCTGAGCTGCTGTTGCCCCGGTGCTGTGCTGTGATAACCCCGCCCCGTGCTCTTTTCTGCCCACAACCGCAAAGAGTCGCTTGTGACAAAGAGATCTTCAAACGGCGCTGCTGTTCTGTGGCTCTTCGATACTGAGCGCGGACTGCTGCTGCATGACGCTGCCGAACCAAGCAGGTGCTCTGCTGGACGACGCGGCCGCAAGCAAGACACTCAAGGCGCGAGGAGCTGTTGGCGCGCGACACGACAGCGCGGCCATGAACCCCACGGTCGAGCCCAACGGCGCCTGGCGCGTCGCGTACACGGCCGGCGACCGCACGCGCGGCCTCGTCGAGGGTGCGTCCACTCATTTGCCCGTGCGTCTATATGCGCATGTGTGTTGCTCACAGTCAATTGTGTATTGCTGCGGTTGTTAATTATGGCAGCGGAGGTGATCTCGGCGATCGAGTACGACCGCTCAGGCGACTTCCTCGCCACGGGCAACAAGGGCGGGCGGCTCACGATCTACTCGCGCAACGGCAGCCACGCGTCCAATGTGCGTCTCTATGATACGCACACGGCTTACAGTCCTCGCTGTCACTTATTCACACGCGTGGCTCTCTGTGTATGCATATCGTTTAGGATACGGTGATGTTTGGCGCGGCGCGACCGGTGCAGTACACGCAGTACACGGAGTTCCAGAGCCACAACGCCGAGTTCGACTACCTCAAGAGCCTCGAAATCGAGGAGAAGATCAACCAGATCAAGTGGGGCCGCGCGTCCAACAACGCGCAGTACCTGCTCTCGACAAATGACAAGACGATCAAGCTCTGGAAGGTCTGCGAGCGCAACGTGCGCGAGGTCACGCAGTACAACGCGCAGGCTGCAGCGGCCAATGACGGGAATGGCCGCGCCAAGGTGATCTGCCCCAGCGGCATCCGCCTGCCGCAGTGCTCCGTGCGCAACCGTGTGACCGCGAGCACGGCCAAGCGCGTGTACGCAAACGCGCACACGTACCACATCAACTCGATCGCTCTCAACAGCGACGGCGAGACGTTCATGTCGGCCGACGACCTGCGCGTGAACCTCTGGAGCCTCTGTCGCACGGACCAGAGCTTCAGTACGCTGTGCTGCTTTGATGACTGTCGGTTGTATGATAATGTGTGGCTGAGAATGGTCGTGGATTATTTGGTATGTTGTAACAGACATCGTGGACATCAAGCCGAAGAACATGGAGGAGCTCACGGAGGTGATCACGGCCGCAGACTTCCACCCGTCGCACTGCAACATCATGATGTACAGCACCAGCCGCGGCGCGATCAAGCTCGGCGACATGCGCCAGGCTGCGCTCTGCGACTCATACTGCAAAGGTTGGTCTCTAATATCGTGAGGTGTCAAGAATTTCATTATTTTATGACATTGTTGTTGATATATTTTTTAGTCTACGAGGAACAAGAAGACCCGGAGGCGCGCAGCTTCTTTTCCGAGATCATCGCGTCGATCTCCGACATCAAGTTCTCGCCGGACGGGCGCTACATCATTGCGCGCGACTTCCTCACGCTCAAGATCTGGGACGTCAACATGGACTCGCGGCCAGTGCAGACGATCAACGTAAGGCTCACAAACTATTGTAGAAACTGTCGGGCCAACCAATGTCTCATATTCTCGACAATGTTGAAATAACAGATCCACGAGCACCTGCGCCCGCGCCTGGGCGACCTCTACGAGAGCGATTGCATATTCGACAAGTTCGAGTGCGCGGTGAGCGGCGACGGCAACAACTTCATCACGGGCTCGTACAACAGCGAGTTCCATATTTATGACCGCTACGGCCGCAGCGACATCTGCATGTCGCCCATGCCGCGCGCGCCACGCCGCCACTCGATGCCGCACCATATGCTCGCGCAACAGCTCGCTGGAGGTGGCGGTGGAGCAGGTAGTGCTTCTCAGTCGCAAGCAGCGGAGACGGACGCGCTGGACTTCTCCAGGAAGGTTCTGCAGACGAGCTGGCACCCGACGCTGAGCGAGGTCGCGATTTCGATCCGCAACAATCTGTACGTGTATAGCATGTGAGGAAAGCAAAAGCCCAGTTTGTGTCTTCTCTCACGAAAGAGAATAGGGAAGAACAGTGGGCCTCTGAGGCTGTCTGTCCAGTGTGCAGTCACCAACCTAGAAGAGCCCAAGATTGTTACCAAGAAGTATCGGGAAGAGCGGACTGCAAGACATGATGAAGGCCAGGACAGCAGTGGGAACAGAACGAATCTCGTCAAGCGCTTGAGCTCCAGAACCGAATGCCAGAAAACAAATAAACACACCACCACCATGAGCGACAACAGAGCCACGAAGAAGAAAACAAAATAAAGTTGAAAAGACAAGGAGCGGTCAATTCCTCATTGGGTGGCATAGTGCTTGCTGATTGTTGTTGGCCCATCGTGGGGGAGCGATCGCGTCGATATAAATGCACTGCAAACCGCTTTCAAGTGCCAACGTTGTCGCTTTCCAAGCTCCAGCGTACCACGTTCTCATAGAGGCAGCTAGCTTTTTGGTGCAAAAGTACTGGGGATACAGGTTGTTAGTCTCCCTCAGGTGAGAATGGCTTTGAATTCGTCGAATTCGATCTCGCCGCTGCCGTCGACGTCGAGTTTGTTGATCATTTCCTGAATCCAGCAATACGCAGCAACAGATAGTGAGTGACAGTGTAGTTCAAACTACAGCTTCCGAGTCCCTCCTCTGCACCTCAATGTTGATCGTAAGTCCAAAGTCGCCCTTGATGATCTTCACGAGCGTCTCCTTGCGCACGAAACCGCTCTTGTCCGTCTTCCCTCCGCACGCCACGAACGCGTCGACTTTCAGATTCCCCCATCGCAGCAATCATAGCGCAGCAGATCAGACGAGAGATACCACACCACGAATGATTCCCCCACTGAGAGCCCTAGGCGCCACTCACTCATGTCGCTGTCGTCCTCGTACATGGCCGCGCGGTCTTTCTGGTTGTCGATCACCTGGAGGAACTCGGCAAAGTCTGCATCAGAGGTGCATCAGTAATGATTCAAGACAATCCAACTGAAACACAGCAATCTACTCTGGGCATACCAATGGCGCCGCTCATGTCCTCGTCCACTTCGCTGATCATCTGGAAGAGCTCTTCCTCCGTCGGCTGCTGGCCCATGGCTTTTAATATACAGCACAGGCTCAGCCAAAGTCAACCGATGCCACAACCAGCAGACCGATTTTATGCAAGCATGCAGCACCTTCTAAGACCTGGCGCAGCTCCCACACGTCGATCGTCCCGCTCCTGCACGAATTTCCAACAAGGATCCGCTCCAACGCCACGTTCAGCGACTAGCGTTGTATCACCCACAGACATTCGCAGCCGAAGCTCCTGCCTCATGCAGCAAGTGAAAGACACGTACCGGTCCTTGTCGAAGGCCAGGAACGCCTCGCGGCACGCGTCGATCTCGTCTTGCGCGAGCACCATGTTGTCGTCTTTGAGGCTGTCGGCCGACGCTGATAATGAAGTGGCAAGCTGCAGGCATGAACGACGACTTCTCAACAAACTGTCTGAGAATAACCAAAAATATCACAGTTATACTCATTTATTTTTTCGCTCGACATATCAACGGGAGTTCGTTCTTGGAGCGTGACAGCAATGCGAATCAACACGCGCTTCGTCCTAGGCCTGGTCGAGGATCTGCTGCGGCTGCGCGCCAATGGGGATGACGTTCTGCAGCAGGTAGTTCTCGTTGTTCGCCTCCACCTGCTTGAGGTCGTACTTGTAGTTGACCATCATGCCGGCGCTTTGGTGGAGGCCCTAAATTTGTGACAAAAAGTAGAAATTGGTCGTCCGACAATGTTAGAGAATCACAAACCTCCAATCAACCATTTTCACATTGATGCCAACGCATACATGCGTTTGCTCACCTTTGGCGACGGGTCTGCGAGCCAGTTGATGCGCTCGAAGATCGCGCCGTTGCGGATGTGGAAGTTGGACACAGGGCAGAGCGCCTTACCGCGCTTCTTCTCCTGGAAAATGTAGCGCGCGCCCAGTTTCAGCAAAATTGGCTTGAGTGCAGCGCTCAGCTCCGCGTCTTCAAACCAGTTTTCGATCGCCAGCGCATTCAAAACCTGGTTCACTGGCGACGACTGAGCCACTAATTCGTGGTGCTTAAAGAGCGCAGATTGAAGCTTTGCCATGCTAGCTGGGCTTACAAGTGTGACGTCATCACTGTAGCGCTGTGTCTCGAGCCACGGGACGAACTGCGGAATCGGACTCAGCGTCGCGAACGTCTCGAGCTGGTGGCGCTCCGCCTTGAGCGCCTTCGCGACTTCCTTGATGAGAAAATTGCCCAGATCAACGCCCTAGTTTACACACACGACAAATTTCAATACAGACCAAATATCTCAAGGCTCATATAGAGAAAAACCAATTTCACACGCACCTGGAGCCCCTTTTGCGTGGACGAGATGGAGTAAAAAATCGCGGCCTTCGCGTCGTGCTCGTCGTCCATGAGCTCCGTCTCGTCGCGAATGTACTGCATGCTCGACGCAATCTCCTTTACGAGCGCCACATGAACGAACACGAGAGGCTCGTCCGGAACACTATCAATACACAAGCAACTTCAGTAAGATCGCCGGTTTTACACTACCACGTGATATAACACATTTGCTGTACCTTGGGTGGAAGAACGCGAAGCAGCGCCGCCCTTTGCCTGTCAGAGTTCACACAACATCCCAACGATTCATCTCAGCAGCTAAATAGGTAAAGCGTCACGTAGACTCTCTCTATAGAGGCTCGTACCAAGGCGTCTCTTGAGCTCGATGATCGTCCCCACCGGATGCACGGCCTCGTACCGAATGATCTTCTCGAGCAGCTGCCCCGACGACTTCTCGTACGTGACGCGCTCGAGATTCAAGAAGCCCACGCTGAACCAGGATGCCAAAAAGTTCTACTCAAAATGACACCACCATTCTCAATGGAAGGCTCAGTCAATAAATAGAGGCTCAGCATTATAGCATACCTTAAGACTGACATCCAGCGACCGCAGGGCTGCGGCCTCGGTGCTCTCGGACGTGTGCTTCCTCAGCACCTGCAGCAGGTCGGCGCGTAGATGCACGAGGAAGAGCATGCCGCCCTCGCGCTGCGACAGGATCTGCTGGAAGAACGTCTCGTAGAGCGGACTGAGCGCCTGGCGCAGGTTGCGGAACGTGCGCAGGTACCGCTCAATGTTCTCGTGCTCCCAGTCAATTGCGGCGTTGTCGTTGTCTTTCTGCTGCACGCGCGCCACGTTATCGGCGAAGAACTCGAGGCTTTGCTGGAGCTACATCATAGGACACATTAACCGAGTTAGAGCCTATTACAGGCCACTGTCTTAATAATAAGAGATGTTACAAGACACATAGACAAGCATACCACAGTGGTGTCGACGTGCAGGTCACGCGCTAAGATAAGCAAAAACTGCTTCTTCTCCTCGATGTTGAGCGTGCGATACTTGGCGCAGAGGCTCGCGATCACCACGCGCGGCACAAAGTCTACCATACGTAGATGCATACAGCAACACAATATGTTACAAGCCATTCAACTTGCGAAGCTTTTTTACAATACAATGCGCACATACGCACCGCCGGTGTTGGCCTTGGTCTTGATGACCTCCTGGATGAGCTTGGAGAGCTTCTGGCGGTCTGCGGCGTTCGGATGGCTCAGGTCGATGCTTTGCAGGAACGACGACTCGGCAGGTGGCTCGTTGCGGTCGCCTGAGAAGAGCCGAGCGCCATGCGGGGCGATGGTTGTGGCGGAAGATCGCCCAGCGACGTGGTGTGACGGCTGCTGCTGCTGACGAGCGCCAGTGGACGAGCCACCCGCCACAACCGCTGCCAGTGCCTTTGCGAGCGTGTCGCTCGAGTGGAGCGCACGCGTGGCGGCGCCTGAAGACGCGCACAGCAACGCAGCGAGGAGCGTCATGGCCGCACTTCTGCAGCTCGTCTCGTGCAGCTTTGAAATTGGGGATGACGATGCGTGTGTCAAATTAGGACAGCCCGATTGAAGTTGGGGAGATTCATCAGGGGGTACAATTCAGACCACTTTGTGACAGGTACTCTCAAGAAAGAAACAGTACCCCATGTCTCTCATTGAAGCGAGGTTTGGGCTCAGTTGCAGCATTCTGGACAGCTTGGGGCACGGCAAGATCTGCTGCAATGCATACAAGTGTGCTGCATACGGAGGTGATCGTGAGGCTGGCGATACAGCTGGCCGTCAACTATGGCTTCGTTGGCCGCTTTGTGGATCGGGGGCCGCTGCGATGAGAGGCGATCAGACTCTTGGACCGGCGAGAAGACAACCAAGAGCACCCACCATGAAGCTTTTATTGAACTGGAGTTGACCATTAAGATCTCATACTACGGTAACCACTCGCACATGCAAAACAGACTCATAACTGCGCACAAATCGCCTGAAACTGCGCTCTGGGAGCGTCGCGAGGACGTTCAGTGTCCACTTGAGGAAAAGCTCATGCCCAATGCCGGGGTCGGTTGTTTCTTTCCTTGGACGACAGCCATAGTTTCTCTCAAAGGAAAGAAACAACAGCCCCGATGTTTGCTTTCCACACGGAAGTGGACACTTGTGTCCACCTGCGAGCCACGCCTCACAGCAGGAACCCAGGTATCGTGGACGCTTGATCATCATCCTGAACGGCAGGATGCAGACAATCGGCCGCTAGTACCCGCGTCCTGCTTCAAGGCACTTGCCCGCCTTACACGCGCAGCACATCGACTTGACATGTGGTGGTGTCTTCTTCTCGTCTTCATTCGGGTCGCGAACGATCGCCTCGCGTAGCCCAAGCAGGAACAGCAGCTTGGAGAATACACGCTCGCGGTACGTCTCTTTGTCAACGTCGCCTGACACCTTGGCGCGGCATTTGAGGCACTGCTGGCTCCACACGACGACGTCGAACTTGCACTCGAGCTCGCCAATCGCAACAAAGATCTCTGTGAAGACCTTGTCGCTAGGCTAGGCGCGGTGCTGGCCTTCTGGGCCAGCTGAGGCACCCTTGCCCTTGGGCTTCTTTCTCTTCTTGGGCTTGCACTGACAGCTGAAGCGCCCGACCAAGTGCGTGCTCGTTGGCTTGCTCACCTCCCGCGACGAACTCTTGAGCTGGCACTTGAACGAAGAAATACGCTCGTCGAAGATCATTTTCTTCTGGAACTCGGGTTTTTCTGTGAGCAGCTACAGGATGAGCGCGTTGTTGAGACGATTGAATCGCGTCTGCGCGCCATTTTTGGAGATTGTCTTTTCGCTGCCGGTCCATTGCTCCACCTGACGACGGTAGGCGTCGAGATCGGCCATCGTTGGCTGCTGTGACTTTCGGGCGTTGGGCTGCTGGCTTGTGGTCTTTGCTGCGAATTGGCGCGTGACGGCATGTCTTGGCCTTTGAGCGCTGACTGACCACAACCTCCAGTTGAGAGAGCAGCACGGCTGAGAGGAGTCCAAGTACACCTAATTGAATAATCCAGCACGAAGGTTTTAAACTACGAATCCAAGTCAATGAGCACGCAACCATTCACATGCGTGACGACACTGTCGCTTTTGAGGGTCACCTGGCGCTCACAGCTTGCCATTCGATGTTGGACGTACTGTTTCTCAGAGTGGCGCCAATCCCAGGATTGTGATTGTCACCCGAAGGTGGACCTTTCACAATCTGAGTAAATCTGATCGTATCAGCTTGCTCGATTTTCATTGGATGGCTCCACGAGCTATTTTCAGATGGACACCGTCTGAATCTCCTGCATTTCATGAAGGCATCATTCTTGAACTCGCCCCTTTGAAGCGCACGAAGTGGAAGAAGAGGAAGCGAAGAAGAGAGCGATGATGTTGCGCAGCGGATCGAGGTATTTCACGCGAAGCGCCAGCCGTAGTCTCGTGCCCATGGGCGGGAGCAGCAGCAGCAGCCGCGGCGTCCTGGCGGTGCGCGCACTTGGTACTAACGCCCCTGCCATCTTCTTCTCCTCGCGTCCCTACTCGTCCAGAAAGAACAACGAGCCGGAAGCTTCTGATGCCATCAACACGCACGAGACGGACCCGCTTACGGGCGCCAACGCACAGCACAGTGTACGTACTGTCTTCCTTTATCTATGGTGTATGTATGCGTATGGTGATGGCGGTGAATGGTCACTGTGCGCCAAAGATACGAGTGCACGCAAGCTGATCTTTGCATGTTGTTTCTATGCGTGTTGTTCTACAGAAGAAAAGCAAGAAGAATGACGCTCCTGCATTGAACAGCGCGCTAGAAGAGCCGCCGCTGAGTGAATCCCCAGTCGTGCAGCTGTCGTGGAAGGAGCGCGCCAAGACGTTTGCAATCGAGTATGGCCGCGTGGGCGTCTGCACGCACATCGTGCTCTCGCTCGTGTCGTACTCTGTGGTCTACGTGGGCGTCTCGGCAGGCATCGACGTGACCTCGTTGTTTAACACAGTGGGCCTCTCGATCTCGACGAGCGAGTCGACGGCCAACTCGGCCGGCTCGGCTGTGATCGCGTACGCGATTTACAAGCTGCTGTCGCCCGTGCGGTGGCCGCTCACGTTCGCGGTCACGCCCGTCGTCATGCGCGCGTTGAGGAAGCGAGGCTACATGCTGCCGGCCACGAGCGCCAGCGCGTCCTTATCCGCCCGCCGCTCGCCACCACCGACCGGCTCTGTGTAAGAAACGCATCGTAGTCATGATGAGATAGGAAGTCAAGCCAATACACGTACACAGCTAGCGCAGGAGAAGGCAGCAGCAGGGAACGAATAGATGTTAGAACTTGGCTCGAGCGTTGATTTAGATTGAGTTCAGTCGCTGTTGGCAAGTGACATACAAATCACAAGTGTGCACACGTCGCATGGCAACTGGTAACTGAGCAAGTGTGGCTGGCTCGCTCTGAAGCCCATGGACGAAAAGCCGCGCCTGTTGGGCAACTAAATCAAAAGCTCACAGTCAAGCAATCACACAGGTCGCCTTGACCACTGAGAGAGAATGGCGCATCTGAGTCTCGTTGACGACGTGGCGGATGGCCCACAGTCGCAATTTGCCAGCTGTTACAATGCAATGGTGCCGCAAAAGTGTACCACCACGTGGGAGCAAATGGCACACGCGAAGGTGAGCGAAGGCGATGATTCGCGCCCGCGTCCTGCGGCGGAGCGCGACGCATTCACCAATTCGCCACCAAGTCAGCAGACGTCACAGCAGCAAATCCGAACAAATAGACAGAAAGCGATGCGCGAGACGGAGCCGCTCATTGCCACGCGATCGCACAGTCACGTACGTCACGTATGCTCTGCGACTGAACACAGGTTGTTCCTAAATGAGACACACTCACACTGCTGACTGCTCTGTGTAGACAGATACGGCCGCGCGTTCCGTGAGCTCTGAAGCGAATGACCCGCCTGTAGTTATAAACTGTGACGTCAGCGCACTGCAGGAGCCAGCGCCGCTCTCGTGGAAGGCGCGCGCCAAGGCGTTCGTCGTCGAATATGGCGCCGTGGGCATCGCCACGCACACTGTGCTCTCCATCGCGGTCATCGCAATCGCCTACGTGTGTGTCTCGAACGGCGTGAACGTCAGTGCGCTGCTGAGCGCCATCGGGCTTCAAGGCGACACTTCCAAGGGCTCGACGGCGCACGCGGCCGGCGCGTTCGTGATCGCCTACGCGATCTACAAGCTGCTCGCGCCCGTGCGCATTCCGCTGACCTTCGCCATCACGCCGCTCGTCATGCGTGCGTTGCGGCGGCGCGGGTACATGCTGCCGCCTGATGATGCCAGCGCGTCGTCGTCCACGCCTGAAGCCGCGATTGAAGTGGTCTAATACATGCGTTAACGGTAAGATGATGATAAATATGCACTCATGCTAGATTGGTTTAAAATGGTTGGCTGTGGTGGCTCGTAGAATTGGCTCACTCTTTTCACTGGACCGAGGCGTCCTCGGGACTGATGAGCGCGTCGACGAAGGCCTTGTCGCCCGTGCCGCTCTCGACCATGTGCTGCACCGAGAGGAAGCCGTCGGCGTTCATGCGCAGGAACGTCTCGTTCGAGTGCGCCAGTGCCTTGAACGCCTGCTGCAGCACGGCCACGTGGAACGTCGCGGCGCACTTGCCATCGTCATCACCATCGCCTTCATTATTCGCAGGCGGCGCGCAGAAGAACTCGATGAACGCCTTGGACGTGACGCCGAATTCGATCTCGCATGAGCCCGTCTCGGACGTCGCACTCAGACTGAGGCACTTGCGCGGCAGATTGGATTCGCTGCTGCCACCATTAAGAAAAGCGCGACGGTCGTGCGGGTCCTCCTTGCCAAACATGGCGATCGTCACGGACGCAGCGCTCGGCAGGTCGTAAAGTTCGGCGAAGGCGTCGTGCAGCGGCTCGGACTGCATGATGCTTCGGCCGACAACCGCGGAATTTTCGAACGCGCTCTCGAACTCGAGTTGCCCGACGTCGTTGCCGTCGTGCTCGAGCACCTGCATCGCGCACTCGCAGATCACACCGCTGTCCTCTACCACGAGCAGCAGGCTCGCGGTCTGCGGCAGGTAGCTCATGCGCAGCGACGTGGTCGCGAGCGCGCCCGGCCCGAAGATCGACAAGCACTCGATGAGCGTGTTCAGGTTGAGCGCAAAGCTCAGCTGCAGGTCGTCGTCCTCGTCAGCAGCAATATCGTGGCCGTCATCGCCCGGCTCGCGCTCGATGGAGAGCTTGTACGTCTCGAAAAGCTCGCCGCCGAGCGACGTCTTGATCTGCAGCGACTTGCCCTTCGAGTGCGCCGTGAACAAGATCCCGTGAGCGTCGATGTCGCACCGAATGCGCTGCTCCTTTTTGCCGGGCGATGCGAGGCAGCTCAGCAGCGTCACGAGCAGCTTAACGCTCTCGCTCGTGCACACGAGCGTCGGCTCACGGCGCCGGCGCTCGTAGCGCTGGCTCTGACTCTGGCTCGCACCGGCAGCAGCAGCAGCTTCTCCATCGCTATCACTACCGCTATTGTCGCTGGTCACGAGCTCCTGGCGGATGCGTCGACGCCGCGGCCGCGTCGTGGAGCTGGCGTCCGAGTCGCCACCATCGTCCATGAGGTCACGCTTTCGCGCCATTTTTCCTGATGGCATTGGAAAATGTGTGTTATTTTAAATAGTAACCTCTACAAGGAGGGGTCACTAATACCCACCAAGACGATATCCTAGCTCATTGTATTCTGTCTTATACTGTACAATGACTAGGTTATGCACACATAAAGGTATCATGCAGATAGCGAATATATCGGTCGTTTCATTCCCTTCTTTGAGCATACATGGCTACACTTTAAGCCCCCCCCGTCGCGTTGTTGCTTCACCAATGAATGGCGTGACGATGGCCTCGTCGCCGCCGCTGGCGATCACCGGCTACGAGACGCTGTCGCTATTGGGCAGCGGACAGTATGGCGACGTGTTCCTCGTCAAGCGGGCGCGCGACTCCCAGTTGTTCGCTGCGAAAGTGTCCAACCACGCGCGCGGGAGTCCACTGCAGCTGGCGCAGACCAAGCAGGAGGCGGAGCTACTCAAGCGCATGCGCCACGTGAACATCACGCAGTGCATCGAGACTCTGGAAGACACGCGCGACGGACAGCTGGCGATCATCATGGAGTACGCGAGTGGGGGTGATCTGGATGAGTACCTGCGCTCGTATCAAGACAGGTGCGTTGACGTGCATGGTGTACACAGCGGCCTTGTAACCATTCAAGCTTGACCCTATGGGTATATGTATTGAGCAGACAGCGCATGATGAGCGAGGCGGAGATCATGCGCATCTTCATGCAGATCGCACTCGCACTCGAGTACCTGCACAGCCGCCGGATCCTGCACAGGTACGCCACGAGCCTGTCTTCGATCCATAGAGTTCACTCAGACTCTGACTTCAATCTGCGTATGCTGTTAATAGAGACCTCAAACCAAAGGTACGTCAAGCAAACTGTAGGCTGCTGACCTGAGAGCTCAATCTGTAGAGCTGAAGTGTGGGGGATGCTAATGTGTAGAACATCCTGCTGGACGCGAACGGGGTCATCAAAGTGAGCGACTTTGGCGTCTCGCGCACGCTGCAGAGCTCTCTTGATGCGGCCCAGACCGTCATTGGCACACCCTACTACATGTACGTAGACCTTGCTAAAGCCATTAGCCAAGCCACCCAGCGTTCATGCCTCTACATGTTGTTTAATGCCTAGGTCCCCTGAACTGATGGACGACCAGCCGTACCACGCCAAGAGCGACGTGTGGAGCCTCGGCTGTGTGGTCTACGAACTCGCGACCTTCGCACCACCGTTCAAGGGCAAGGCTATCGGCGCCGTCGTGTACCAGATTCTGAACACAGAGCCACAGCCGTTGCCATCCTGCTACTCGAGAGGGTTCCAGGATCTGGTGAAGACGCTGCTCACAAAGGACGCGCGCGTGAGTCTTATTGAGCTATGGCTGTGAATTCGCTACACTGTAGTCGGTATTGTAATTGACTGATCGGGTAACAAACTCACTTTCTGTACAGCTGCGTCCTGATGTCCGGGACGTACTGCGAAGCGAGTTTGTGCTGCACCATATGTTCCAGATGATGACTGTGACCACGTTCCAGCAGGCAACGAGCCTCGAGCGATTCGCAACTGGGCTCAGTACTGAACACCACCCGAGTGCAGAAGTCTGTGAGCAGCCACAACCAGCAGTAGCAGCAGCTGTGGTGGTACCGTTCGAGTGGTTCCAGCCTGCACCTGGGCATCACGAGCGCCAAGTTCAGCATCAGCAACAGCAGCTACAACAACAACAACAGCCGAGGCTTCAGAACCAGCCTCAGCAGCAGAAGCCTCAGCCTCAAGGTGACGATGTGGCGCGACAGATCTTCTTTGAGAACCAGGTTCGCAATATATCAACTCAAAATTGTTAGCGAAATCGCCTGACTGATAGCTGTAACCTCTCGTTGTCCTCCTCCTGCAGGCTGCAGCTCGAAGAAACAAGGAGCGCGTGGACAAGGACAAGGCCGCACCTGCAGCGTTCATGGAGGAAGACGATGACTCCGCGCCTGGACATCGCGGTCACAGAGTTCAGCAACAGCCCTCTGCTGGATTACAAGAACCACCACCGAAGCAGCAGCAGCAGCAGATGCACGACCAGCACGCTGCGAAGGACATTGCTCGACAGTGTTTCGTGGAGAACGCTCGCATCGCAAAGATCAACAAGCAGCGCGCACTCGACGCCATGAGAGAAGGCTCACTAGGCTGTCTCCCAGCAGCCCCACCAGCACTCCTTCAGCAAGGCATTGCTCAGGCGTTTACGAGCTTTGAGCGGACACTGTCGCCGCCACCGGCACCTCCAGTCAACCAGCAGAATATAGTCTGCAAAGTACGCAACAGCGCGTACGTGTCTAGGCAATCTGTTGATGTGGATGTGTGCCTGATGATCTAGACAAAGCGAAGCTCACCGGGCTGTATTCTCTCGTAGGTCCAGCTATGAGGAGATGCTCGAAGCGGAGCGCCGACGCGTGCGGCTGGAGACCAAGGCGCTCCACGAACGCATGCGCGCAATTCAACACGCCCAGCCGCCGTCATTGCAACCGAACATGTTCGGTAGCCGAGAGCCTCTCATTCACGCGCTGTCCTTGGAGTAGAGCCTAGGACGAACGAACGAACAAAGTTAAGCGAGCGTCTTAGCCAGTGTATACAACGAGGTCGCTTATCTGTGCTTAGCAAGAAGAGAGCCCAAGGGACTGAGCCGTCATAATCAGCCACACAACCTAGACGTGCAGAGGTAGATAGAGAGCCAAATGAGAGGTCTGAGCACCCAAGTCACATTTCCAAGGCTCTGATTTTGTCACCCTCACGTGCACGTGCATTGAATGTCCCGCCTCTCGCTTGGGCGCCACCGCCAGGCCGTGCTGTTGCTCATGAGCCGAGATCCCATGCACCTTACCTTCCTGATTGACGTGTTGCACGAACTTGAGCCGGGGCGTGAACGAGGTTAGCGCCGCGCTCATGCAATCCTTCTGGCTCGCATCGATGGAGCAGCCGACGGCTGTAAAGTGCTCTTTCTTGCCCGAGACGTCTGTCGGGAGGCTCTTGATCTCGCTTTCGGTGCGCACGCCGCTGAACACGAGCATACTCATGGCGCAATTGGGCGGCGTATACCCGCCAGCGCCGCTGACCGTGTGCACGACGAACTGCTGAACGCACTTGCACTTCTTGGGCAGATCGTACTTGGGTGCCCCTCTCTTGCGGTCGCCTGGCATGCAGCCGACCTTGCACTCACTCTCGACCGCACTGGTGAGCGAGTCGAGCTTCGCCACGGCACTATGGAAAGTCTCGGCCTACGTAGGTTTCGTCTTTCCGAGGCGCACAATCGCGTTCTTGGCTGATGTCGAGCCTAGGAATTTCATGGTGGCGTTGACGCAGCTCCTCAGCTTGTCCATGCTCTTACAGTCTGGCTGCGAGCCGTCGGGTGACTCAAGGCAGGTTCGGTAGTCGGTGAACGTCTGGGCGATCTTCTCCTCGGCAAAGCTGATGAGACCGTCGAGATTTCCGCCAGAGACCGTGCTCAGGACGTCGCTCGCGACCGGGAGCACAGTGTCCAGCACGATCGTCCGCACGGCGTCGAACGCGAACTTGATAGTCTTGAACGAGAGGAAGCAGATCTTCTCGTCGGTCACAGTGCACGTCAACTTCCATTTGCACTTCTCGTCGCCGTTGCTCTTGCGGTAGTGCTGCAAAGGATTGGGTGGAGGGCCAAGACGTCATCATCGCCGGTATGCACACGGATGTTCATCGTCGTCGTGTTCCGGTACGTCAAGAACGAGATCTGCAGTGGATCTGGCGGCGTCTCGAATATTACACAGAAGACGCAGAGCAGCAGCAGCAGGAATTGGAGGAGGATGAGGAGGACTCGCGAGATCCTGGCCGCCATCGCTTAGGTCTGTTTCTTCTTGTTTCTTGAAAGAGAGGTACTAAAGACGTTGCTGCTCGAAGGTTAATTAGTGTGTGATGCTCGATGGTCTATAGTCTCGCCTGCGTCTCACTTCACCTAGGTGAGACCATGGGCGACTTTCACACAAGCCTTGCGTCAGGACGCCAGTTGACATGCTATAGTTAGCTCGACGAGTGATTTGTAGAAGGAAGGAAGACGCTTCTATTAGACCCTGGAGCGAAAGAAATCGACCCATCCGAGTTTCTATGACGAGAGGGCTCGTGGTGGAGAAAAGGTCGATTTGCATCGGCTGAGAGAGAGAGAATCCGTGGAGATCGTAGGCGAAGGTGATACAGAAACTCTGTTCTTGTGGTCAGCTATGGAACCTAGAGGCAGAGAGAGAGGGAGACGAGGTCCAAGCATCCCCACGCCAACTCTATCATGGCGCCGCATGTTTCACCCACACGCACACATGCACTGCGTTTCGTACCGCTAACATGAGCGGCGGCGTCACGTCATACTGTTGCTCGAAGGCCGAGACAGCACGCGTGCTGCCAAACTGGCTCATGCACGGCACGAACTTAAGCTAGGCCGTGAAGGCGCTCATGCAGGCGCTCGTGCAGCCTACCTGGTTCAGGTCAATGAAGCAACCGACGGCCAGGAACAGCACTTTCCTTCACGAAGAGTCACAACTGGCGAAAGCTTTGTACTCACCTGCTTGTCCGCCGCTCTTGCGGTCGCCGCGGAGATCTAGCTGACGCGCCTTGTGAGCGCGGCTCTCCTAGGCGACAGGCCAAGAACATTTGCGGCACAACTGGCACAGCTTTTACTGTGTTCAACCTGCCGCATCCAGGCTTCGAGCCGTCGCGCGCGCCCAGGCATTTGTAAAGTCCATGAACACCTTGGTGATTTTTTTCTTCGTAAAGTCGACGACGAAGGTGAGTCTCCCGGCAATGACGACACAGAAGACCTCGCCCATGATCGAGAGCACGCGGCCAAGCGATCGGACGTCATCGCCATTCGTGCTGGTGGTCAAAGTCGCCGTCATCGTGTTCTGAAGCAGCGAGGCCACACTCGAGAGACTCATAGAGAAGGCACTGAGCAGCACCAGTTGGAGAAGCATCTTGCCCGAGGTCTTGATCGCCATCGATCGCTCGCTTGCTTGTCCGTCTTGATGTGGTTGCCGGCTCAAGGTGGGCAAACTCTCATTCCGGAACCGAGTGCATAACAACCTCGCGTGTCCCTACGACTCGTGTACGACTCTCGGCCCTACAACGACACAGCACGTGCTCTAGGAATGCCCTGCGGCAACCCGCCTCTGGGATGGCTTCCGAAAGCGGTGGACTAAGGTGGGCATTGCTTGCGATGTCGACATGCGAGATTGGATTTTCAGTCTTGAGCTACCCGATACTCCGTCAGCAGCATGGGTGTCACTAGGCAACCTCCTGGAAGTCCCCGCCAGTCAGCGAGACGCCTGCCAAGACGAGCACTTAACAGTATCACACTTACTATGGTGCCACACTACCCTTGTCACGCTGCAATGCATTTGGACGGCACGGCTACGCCGACTCAACAATCAAGACTCCAGTGCGCTGGCAGAAGCCGCGATAGCCAACGACTCGGTCCGTTCCAGCCTCCTCAACCTGCGGCGGATACACTCAGCTCCTCACGACGGCATCGAACAGGACGCGCGCGCCACCCTCCTCTCTGCCTACGTCACGAAGCTCGTTGATGTAGAATTTCCTCCAGTACGGTCGCATACTGGTGCTGATCCCCGGGGATCCGAGTACCTGCTGTTCTTCGACGGAGGCTCACGAGGCAACTCGGGTCCATGTGGCTAGAGATCAGTCATTTTTCGGGTCTGCGTAGCCGACCGCGCGGCAGAGCTGGTCTGGGCGGCGAGCATATTCTATGGTCATAGATCCACCACGAACAGCATTGCCGAATACTGGGGATTGATGCACGGACTCCGTGGGGCCCAGCAACATCGGTTTACATCACTGACTGCCATCGGTGACAGCGAGACGATCATCAAGCCAATGCGGCCTCACAGACCTTCGAAGAATGCACGATTGCGAGAGCTATACCGCAAGGCCCGTCGAATCGTGGACGTGATACAAGTTCAGGACTGGGTCCACCACTACTGCGCACACAACAAACTCGCCGACAGAGCTGCGAAACTAGCAATGGATACCCGTCGCTCCCAACAAGCGCTAGCAACAACCTGCCAGGCGTTCATCACAGAGCTCCGCCACTTCCAGGCTACGGATGTGGACTATTGGTTGGCGGAATCCAGGTGCGCGTGGCAACAACAACGAACACAGCATGGTCTGGGCTCCGACCTTGACTTGACGCAGGCCATCTGCGCATATTTCGACTTGTGGCGAAGCAACTTTGGTAGTCTAGTCGTTGGGAATGGTGTCGCAATAAACGAGCTCTTGCCGGCTCGTGCAGTTGCGGATGGTAGCACTTGAGCAGAGGATTGTGGTTGTTGTCTGTTCTCGTTGATCGTTATGATCCCCTCAGTCTTGGTGACGTCGCCGAGAGATCACAGATCATTGGCCAAATGTTTTCTTGTTTGCAATTTAGTTGATTCCGAAATGAGCTTGCCTTCCTTGGACGAGGCTCATCCAGTTCTTCCTTCCATGCATCAACAGTCACCTATCTGAACTTCCTACGATTCTGATTGGCTCTGTCTAAGTGTTGTTCCGTGACAAATGGATATTGCAAGCCTAACTAGAGTACTTGGATATACCTCACCTTCATCATCATCATCATCGTCTTGATGTGGTATGAGTTGTCACTACTCAAAGGTGAACTCACAAGTGATCGGGCGACCCGAACGCGGGTCTCTGTCATAACCTTCCGCTTCCAGCTGAAGGAGACAGCCAACTCTACTCTGTATCGAGCACACCTGACGCACTGTGCCTGCGTCAGGTCGTCAGTGGACTAGAGACAGAGAGGGAAACGCCCATGAGATGCTGAAGCGAAGAGAACGAATAAAGCGCTTAGCCGGCGCGTAGTCAGCAGCAGTGGCTCCCAGGATTCTCGTTGGAGAGAAGGCTCGATACGGGTTCTCTTCTGTAGTTGTCGTACAACGTTGGACATCAGCGAAGAGAGAGCAATGCTGATAGAGCGACTACGTCGTGTTACAAGTTCGGTCGGTACCTTTTCAATAATGGTGGTCCCTCGTCGTCATGGGACAACAACATTCAACGTGGACGAGCTATGCAGTAGTTCACACACCCACCTTGACAGCTCTCCTGGCTGTGAACCTTACAAACCACCTACACGTACGCCGCGCTCATGGCTCTGACGTTCTCACGCGCACGGTACTCTTCGACGCCATCTTGGGCGCTAGCGTCAGGCCGCCGATTTGGTGCTCTACGTTCGAGATCACGTGCGTTTGGCCCAGCTGGTTGGTGCACGGCACGAAGTTGAGGTCGCTCGTAAACACGGCCTGCAAGGCGGCCTTGCACGCTTTCTGTTTCAGGTCGACGAAGCAGCCGACGAGTGGGAATGGCTCCTTCCATGGGGAGACGTATGCGACGCGCGCATAGTCGCTCTCGGTGCGCACGCCCTGGAACACCTGCATGTTCATGGCGCACGCGTCCGGTGTGTAGCCGCCAAAGTTGGCGGTGTTGGACACGAGGAACATCCTCGTACACTGGCAGCTCGTTCGCGCAGTCGCCCTTCTTGCATCCGATCTTGCACTGGTCCTCGATCGCTGCCTTCAGCAAGCCCAGCTTGTCCGCAGCACTTGCCACGGCCTGCGCGGATTTGCCGGCGAGTCGCCCAATTGCTCTCACTACTGGCGCTGTACTAAGGAGCGTTGAGGCTGCACCGGCGCAGCTCTTCACTTTGTCCATGCTCTTGCAGTTGGGCTCCGAGCCGTCGAGCGCGCCAAGGCACGTCTTGAAGTTCTCGAACACTTCCTTGATCTCTTTCTCCGCAAA
Organism: Globisporangium barbulae; assembly: GCA_023337805.1. Taxonomy (NCBI): domain Eukaryota; phylum Oomycota; class Peronosporomycetes; order Pythiales; family Pythiaceae; genus Globisporangium; species Globisporangium barbulae. Next base: position 20,862 of record JAADXK010000327.1, read on the forward strand.
GTTGATGATGAAGTCGATTTCCCGCCACTCATGGCACTGAAGACCTCGTTCACGGCCGGCAGCACCTTGTCCATCACGATGGTTTCCATCGCGTCAAATGCGCACGTGGCCAGCTGGAGCGAGAAGACGCAGATTTTCTGCTCGGCTGCAGGACACATCATCTTTAAATCGAGTCAGCACTTCTCGCCGCTGCTCAGGTGGTAGTACTGCTGATCGTCGACTCGCAGGAGCGAGTTCCTGAGAGGGAGGGGGGGGTAACTGCGCGAAGGTTAAAGCGAAAGTGATAGTGCGTTGGCTTAGCGTTCACTTGACTTTGACCAGCAGCTGCAGCTGAGAGGGGGAGCACACTCACGCACGCACTCTCCTTCCAGGAAAATGTTTCGAGCATGAGCCTCTCACACACAGCCAAAGCTTCTTGGATTTTCCTCATGCATGAGGAAAATCCATCGTTTATGCAGATCACAGTATGTAGCAGGGTCTTCTGGTGAAAAGGTAGCAAGCAGCAGTGGAGAGAAAAAAAATCCCGACATCGAGTGGTCACCAGCTCAGCTTTCGTTGACTCCACACTCCTTCGGGCCAAACAAACGGGAGCGAGCCGAGAGAGGATCGAAGGACAGTAGCTGGCAGCAAGAACAGTATGTGTCCCAGACGCTGCGTAAAGAAGAGAAAGGAACTCCGTCATCTCACGACTCGCAGGAAGCTGTATCCAGTAGTCAGTGTGAAAAATCCATGGGGAGACAGGCATGCGGCGAACTACTTTTTTCTATGGACTCACGTGCGCAAAGAGCTCAGATCAACAGACTGAGGTGGTGAACTTTTCGTTCAAAGACCTCGAGGAATCGGAGAACGTAGCCAGCTCGGTTGCTGGCAGCGAAGCCACGTTCCTCCCTGCAGACCACCCACTCACTTCGGCGTAGGAGCTCCGTCATTCCTGACGGGTAACAAAATAACCGAGGGAGGTGGAAACACAGCACTCATACAGAGACACTTGGCAGGCTAACAACTCTCTACAAGAGCTGTGCAGCAGTGAGAGGGCTACGAGCACCATTGCCGCAGTGCGCACACCCGCCCTTGTCGACACGGGCGCCTTCGCCGACGATGCAACCGGCCCCAACACGGACCTCTCGGCTGCGGGGCCGGCGTCACGGTGCCAGTTTGATGCTCATAGTTGAGAGCTCGCGAGTCTCGCCCAGCTGGTTGATGCACTTTACCAACTTGAGTGTGTTGTTAAACATGGTCTGGTAGGCGCTCGTGCAGCCCGTCTCGCTGAAGTCGACGAAGCAGCCAACGGCCGAGAACGACTCTTTCTTCCACAGCAAGCTGTACGAGTTGCGCGCGTAGTCGCTTGGCGTGCGCACGCCATTGAGCACCTGCATGTTCATGGAGCACGCGTCCGTCTGGCTCCTAAACTCCTTATCGTCCGTAGCCATTCAATAGGAAAGTCGGACCAACGCTCCGAAACATGTAGCCATGTCACTCCCCATTTGTAGCCATGTCACAAATCCCATGTCACAAAAATGAACTTTGTGGTGGTTTCATTGGAGTGACCACGTTGATGAGTGTTTCTTTTGCGTCACACAATTGAATTTCTCGCCTTGAGCGACAAGCGAGAATGAGCGGCCGCAAGTTCCTGAGCGTCGGGTGCGTGCGTGCGCGTGCCTGTGCGTAGCGCATTGAAACGGTCGCTGCTGTGTACATGCGTGTGTATATCATGCTCATGCTGTGTCTGGTGCGTCGCTCTATCTCTATCGGCGTGTGGTGCACTCTCTCTGCAGCAAGAAGATCGTCGCGATCGGCAAGAACTACGAGGCGCACGCGCGCGAGATGGGCGCCGCGAGCGCCCCGAAGGACCCCGTGATCTTCCTCAAGCCCACGACTAGGTACACTATCTATTGCACTGTCCCTACTGCGCAGTTGCATGTGCTCACAAACGTCTGGATGATAAATATGAGCAGCTACGTGACCAACGGCGGCAGCGTGCTGCTCCCCCCTGGCATCGGCGACGTGCACCACGAAGTAGAGCTGGGCGTGAGTGTTCAACGCTTCATCATATCTGTATAGCCATTATATTAGTATGCGAGTGTACTGAATCTGTATGGGGTCATGGTGTTTGCTGTTGTCAATAGGTCGTGATTGGCAAGGGCGGGCGCGACATCGCCGAGAAGGACAGCATGGATCACGTCTCGGGCTACGTAAGGAATTGGCTTTTGGACATCTTCCAGTATATACCTAGCTAGATATACATGAGCTCTAAAGTCGATTGGCTATGTGTGCGCCTGTTGTATGACAGGTCCTGGCGATCGACATGACGGCGCGCCACCTGCAGGACAAGGCGAAGAAGGCGGGCCTGCCATGGACGCAGGCCAAGGGCTTCGACACGTTCACGCCCGTGAGTGACTTCATCCCCAAGGAGGCCGTGCCGGACCCGCACAACCTCAAAATGTGGCTCAAGGTGCGTTTCGTTGTAAACGGTGTATACTGTGTGTGGCTGTAGCTCCAGCTCAGGCCTACTTCTCTCTATTATTTTAATCAGATCGACGACGAGCTCCGCCAGGACGGCAACACGGGGGACATGGTGCACAAGATCCCATTTCTGATCGCGCACGTGAGCCGCATCATGACGCTCGAGGAGGGCGACGTGATCATCACAGGCACCCCCGAGGGCGTGGGGCCCGTCCCACCGAACTCGATCATGACGGCCGGCATCAAGGACCTCATCGACGTGCGCTTCCCCGTCGAGACGCGCAAGTACAAGCTCTAGAGCGACCGTAAGACTCAGTCAACAACCAACAACCAAGCACAAGTCTGTAAAGGTCCGTAGCTAACATTGTGATACAGCCAGCGATTTTATCCCAATGCACCTTAGGCTTTCTGCTCAGTTTGTGATCAGGCGCTCCATGAGCGACACGAGCGAGCTGTCGACCTGGAGCTTGCGCACGGACGTCATCTTGCGCAGGCGCTTCCGCCGGTTAAAGATGCTGCGCGCGAACTGCGCGCGCACGGCCCAGCCGCGGTAGATCGACTGGATGCGCAGCGCCGCGGCGTCGTGGCGTAGGTTGCGGATCGCCGTGAGCGCATGAGTGTGAACGCGTGGGGACGTACTCGAGGCCTTGCAGAACTGGAGCAGCGTGCCCAGCACGCCGCACTCGACGAGCTTGTTGCGCGACGCGTGCACCATGGACATGGCGGCGATCGCGCGTGTAGCCTCGTAGAGCACTTCGTTGTTGCGCGAGATGGGGCAAACGTACTTGACCAGGATCGCGAGCACACCCTCGTCCACGAGCTTGAGGATGTTCTCGGGCCGCTCGGCGAAGTTGGCGATCGTGCGCGCGATGTTGTAGCGCGTCTGCACGAGCGGGTGGAAGGCAAAGTCCTTGAGCGCCTGCAGCAGCTGCGGCTTGCACATGGTGATGCGCGAGTTCTCGTCCTCGGTGAGCTGCGCGATGGCGCCAATCGCGTCCACCTTCATGCTGAAATCGTTGCCGCTGAGGATGCCAAAGAGACACTTGACGACGCCCCTGGCGAGCAACTCAATGTAGTGCTTGTACTCGGACTCGAGTGTGTGCGGCTCCTTCTTGGCCGCAGGCTGCGGCAGCTCAGCGAGTTCGAGTTTAACCGTGTCCGAGTGGATCAGCAGCGGGCTTGCCGCGAGGCCACTGCTGGTACTCGAGTGATGTCTCTGGCGGTCGCGCTCACGCTCTCGCTCCTTGCAGATCAAGAACGTAAGCAGCGTGATGACCGACCGGCGCACGCGCTTGTCGGGCGACGCGTACAGATTGCGGCTCGCGATGTAGTCGACGAGCTTGGAGCGGATCACGTGCTCGCGGTTGCTCGGGTTCTTGGCCATTTCGCAGAAGATCACAAACGCCGGCCGCAGGATCGCGTTGAGCTCGCTGGGCACTGAGACAACGGCTGTATTTGAAGGTGAGGACGTGATATTCGCTGAGGTATCTGGCTTTGTGTCTGGCGTGCTCAGGGTAATCCTAGTCGTGTGCGGTCCTTTGCCTCGCTGGGCAATGGCGTCACGACGACTTGAGCCGCTTGCAGAGGCAGCAGCTGAACTCGGGCGGCGTCCAATGATTCTGTGGTGAAACCCCGGCTTCCCATTACCACCACCACCACTACCATTTTCAAGCGACAGTCCACGGTTGGGACAGAAGCAGAGCTGTACGATCCGAGGCAGCGCGTTCGCCGCAACGAGCGCCGCGTGGTTCTTCTTGTGGATCGCCAGGGATTCGAAGATCGAGACCACGAGCAGACAGATTTGCAGGTTCGTCTTGGGCGAGTCGAGCAGCAACAGCAGCGTCGGGGCCAGGTTCAATTCCACGAAGTGCTTCCCATTCTCCTCTTCAGCCACCAGCAAGTGGATAAAGCTCAAGAGCTCACGACGGAAGAGGAAGTCCTTCTCCATGTACGGGTCGTGCAGGATCTCCGCGAGCATCTCAAAGTGCGTCGTCGAGTGATAGAACAAGAACCGGTTGTCGCGACAGGCGGCGAGCTGGTTGAGAATCGCAGCCGCGAGGCACCGCAGACGCGAGTCCTTGGACGTGCAGGACTCGAGCATAAACGTGAACCCTTCACGCTTGGCGACCACTTCACGCAGCTCGTCGGTCGTCACGAGGTTGTGCACGATCTCGAAGGCCGTGCGCCGCAGCTTGAGGTTCACCGAGTGCAGCAGCGAGAAGACGCAGTCGATACCGTCGGGCGCCTGCAAGATCTTCATCTTGACCGACGGCACTTTGGCCATCATGGCCAGCGACTGGGCGCAGTCGCGCGCAATGCTCGGGTCCAGGCGGTCCTGGTACGAGCTCAGCATCGAGATGAGCGCGCCGAGCGCCCCGACTTCGGAGAGGAGCTCCAGGTTGGCAACTATCAGAGAAGAGACCAAGGTTAGTATCTGAGTCCCACGCACCATATCCAGCATCATCACATGACTGACTACGTACAGTTCCTGCTAAGCGAGGCGAGTGCCGCGGCGGCGTCGCGCCGCACTTCGAGGAACGGCGACCAGTACGCGATCTCGATGAGCGGCCGCACGTCATCGGCATCCACGTCCTGGCGCTTCATGCTCTTAAGCACGAACGCGCTCTTGAGCGCCTCGCGCTTGCTCCCGCGGGACTCGAGGTCGCTTGCGATGGTCGCGACGTGCTTCTTGCGCTCAGCTTGGGATGGTGGTGAAGTAGGCTGAGGTTGCGATGATGTGGTATCGGATGTGGGTCTCCTGGAAGACCTCGATGTCGAGATCTGAGCGAGCGACTGTCTTGGAACGCTGGCAGTAAAACTGTGCCTCGTAGCACTTTCTGGGACTTCAGTCAGGAATGACACTCGTTTTGATTCGCTTGGGTCTGCTGCGGCCACGACGACGCTGTGGTGATTTCTGTGTGCCGAGGCACCGCTGATACTGGTGACCCTCGGGGCTGTTTCGCTAACAGCGAGTGAACTAGCACCTCCTCCTCCGGTGCCTGCGAGTCGTCGATTCCGGTTTGGTGAGACCAAACTCATCCGCTGAGCACTAGAAGACGTGCTGGGGTTCGGAATTGCGCTTTGAGTTCGTGAGGTTAACGCGGTCGCTCGTTGCTCGACTGCCTTGGTGCTGCTATCACTCGCCACTATAGCAGACAAGGCCATGACCGCCGCCGCTGCTCTCTTTTTGCTCACACCTCTGGACGTGGAGCCTGGGACATCTGGGAAGAGATCTGCTGGCGGCGCATTCCATACGCGTTTTGTAATTGAATGCGCCGCTGATGATGTGGAGCTTGGGCGTGGTGTGAGGTGGCGGGCTGAGGTTGCCCTTCCCGTTCCTTGGTGCTCCTCTGTGTGGGTGGACAGCAGTCTGCCACCAGCACCACCGCCGCTCAGACGCGGGGTCAGCCGCATGGGGACGTCGGGACGTCGAAGTAGACAACCGAGTGCGCTCGTGGGGCTCGATAGTGTCGCCTCAGCTCGTCACTTTGCGTGTCATTTTCGAGACGGCAGGTCGTTGTAACAATAGCTTTTCAAGACATGTAGCCATTTTCACACACTTAGATCCTGTGGACCACTCCTTTTCTAAATTTGATTGCGCAACAAACAAGCCAACCTCGTGAGCAGACCAGCAGGTGACGAGGCCACGGAAGGACGACCTCTCGTGAAATGAACTCGGCACTTGCTGGACTTTGAAAGCACACACACATTTAACAAGCGCACACACATTTTTGACACCACGTGTATTGTATACCAACTTGGTTGGCACAACACCTTAGGAGCCGGATGTCGGCTTCTTACAAATTTCTTGCAGCTGTGTCATCGCCATGCTCGGAGCTCTCACTTTCCAGAGACAGCAGTATGATTCTGCTGTATGAAGTCACATCAGCCAAATTAGATAGCAACAGTGCATTGTCTTCGCTGCTTTCGATGTCTGATCTGGTTCAGTCTACGGACCCCATGACAAGCAGCTTGTTGTCGAAGATAGCAAACTGGATCACATTCGCAACTAATGTTAGAAATTTTTCACATTCACTCGCACGCAGCATCATGCATACATCAACTTACTTTATGGTGCATTTGCACATCAGGCTTCGCTCGCATGAGGACGCCAGCTGTAAGCAGGACATTAATTTTGATCCGTTGGATCGGAGCCAGTCGAAATCAGTGACGGCTCGCACGGTGGCTTTGCGGATTCGTGGCCGGAGCACTGTCTTCACGAACTAAGCAAGACAAACAACATACAAAGTCAATAGTCATTCGATCCAAACCCGAAAACGCACACTTTGTCAGAGCTTACCTCGGTGTGTGATGATGTACACACATACATCAAGCAACGACGTGGTGTTCTTGATATAGTTGATCTTTTTGGCCACAGCAGATCCTAGGTCGACCGGAGGTCGCTTACAGTCCGTCGTCTAGCACCCTTTCTCCCCCAGAAGAAGCCTCCGTAGAGGTTGGAATAGTCTGGGAAGAAGAGCACGTCTTCCACCTTGAGCGCGACGCCCGGAGAGAGCCATACGTGTATGGTTCGCTCTGCTGCTCCATCGACATCAGCAAACGCATCCTTATAATTTGCAAGGTACTTACTCAGGTTATTCGGGTTCAGATACAGGCCCCTCGCTGCGTGAGCCGGCGATTCCTTCTTCACATACACCAAGAACGCCGAATGGCGACGCAGCGCGAGTGGAATTGCATTGTTGGGTATTGTTGGTCGTAGACTTGCTTCTCCATTGCAAATTTTGAAGTGCAGGCCAGAATGCCGCTCGATTGAGAGAAAGGAAGGAGTTTTAAGTGAGGAGTGAGATCAAGAGGCAAAGGATAATGGTGTCAAGGAATACTGTTTATATACAATGTTTTCATTAAATCAAGGAACCTAAGAGCAGGTTCTCATTTCCTGGGACAGAACACCGAAAAACAGGTACATAAATAATATACCGGTATTTACCGAGTACTGTGAAAAGCGACAGTGGACTACTTACACACTCGGTCCAGTACCCCCTGGAGTCGTCAATTTTATCTCTACCACACCATTTCCCAGTTGTATAAACGCGTGCTTTGGTACAGGCATCCAAAACCAAAAGGAAAAAGGTCA
>JAADXK010000328.1:0-28416 GCA_023337805.1 Globisporangium barbulae
AAGCTACTAGGAGATGCTGAGAGCTAACAGATCGTAATGAATCGGCGGTTTTCTGAGGTGCGGCTAACCAATTGGCGCTTTTTGTGTGGTGTGGATTTGTGGGTTTTAATCCATTTTGGAGTCGAGGTTTGTTTTCAAAAAAAGAAATGTACTGCAGGAATCCTAAAATTAGAGCGGTTGTGATGGTCTTTTTGGAACTTTGAAAAACGACCTACAACAAAAGTTAGACACAAAAATTGAAGTGCGGCTGACCAATTGGCGCGCACTGTATGTACATCATGAGCAATCGTTTGCTGTAATAGCCTCAGTTTTTCTTCATATACAAAACCCGGATTTTTTTAGGAGCCCAGTAAAACGCCATTTCGGTCCGGTTGACTCGGAGATTGCATGTTAAAACCGTTGACATTGAATCAAAATGGATGCAAGTGTTTTATTGCATATTAGTGACCGTCACTTTTCGAAATGTTGAGAGTGATTGTTTCTTACAATCACTCCCACCGTTCCGCCGATGGAGTTTTCTCGATCGTTGATTGGCTGGATTCTGCCTCGTCGACCTCACGTTTCTCGCTTATCCACCACAAATTCAACTTGTGGTTAAGGCTGCGAAGCTGACGCTGCCGACGCACACCGTTCTCCCTTCTCTCTTGCTCTCAGCAGCAGCACTCGTGAACACGCAATCATCAGCACAAGACCCACCGCAGCACACAGAAGACACGATGCGCGTGGCTCGGCTCACAGCGCTGCGCAGGGCGCTCTCGTCTTGTAACGTGGCGAAAAGATCTCTCCACCCGGCGGCGCTCCAGCAGTTCAGCAGCTTCAGCAGCAACAACCGCCACCACCACCAGAGACAGCAGCACCGTTATCACTACTGGCAGCATGGGCGCAGCTCCACAGTCGCAAAGGGCCTCGTAGTCGCTGGCATGACGACTGCGCTTCTTGCTGCGACTGCGCTGTGTGAAGCACCGAGCGCACATGGTGAAAAAGCAGGCGACGACGAGAAGGCCAACCCGTTTACGCCCGGCGAAGTAAACCCAACGCTGCCGACCTACACGCTTGAGCAGGTGCAGGAGCACACGGGCGCGAAGAAGACGGGCGTCTGGGTGGTCTACAAGCACGGCGTGTACGAGATCACCAAGTTCATCGCGTCACATCCGGGCGGCACGAAGATCCTGCTAGCAGCCGGCAAGTCCATCGAGCCATTCTGGCAGCTCTACGCGGCGCACAACCACGAAGACGTGCACCGCATCCTCGAGAGTCTGCGCATCGGCAACCTGTGCGAAGAAGACGTGCTCGTGCTAGAAAAGATTCGCAAGGAGCGCTACGGCGAAGGCCCGTACAGCCACGACCCGACGCGCCACCCAGCTTTGAAGGTGAACTCGAGCATGCCGTTTAACGCCGAGCCGCCGCCGGAGTTGCTCATGCAGTCGTTCATTACGCCGAACGATCTCTTCTTCGTGCGCAACCACTTGCCTGTCCCGAAAGTGAACGTTGACGAGTACAAACTGAAGATCACGGGCATCGGCATCGACAAAGGCACAGAGGTGGCGTTCACGCTGGACGAGCTCAAGGCCAAGTTCAAGCATCACACGGTGGCCACGACGATTCAGTGCGCAGGCAATCGGCGCGCTGAAATGTCGGGTGTCAAGCAGGTGAACGGGCTGAGCTGGGACACGACCGCGCTCTCGACGGCCAACTGGACGGGCGTGCTGCTCTCGGACGTGCTCGCGAGCCTGGGCGTGAGCGAAGAAGACTGCCGACCGCTGCACGACTGCAACGTGGCTGAGAATATCGGTACGTGCGATGACTGCAACTGTGTGATCCAGCACGTGCAGTTTGAGGGGCTCGACGTGGACACGGAGGGTAAAAGTTACGGCGCGTCGATCCCGTTCTCCACGGCCGTGGATCCGCGCAAGGATGTGCTGTTGGCCTTCGAGATGAACGGCGAGCCCATCCCGCGCGACCACGGGTACCCGTTGCGCGTGATCGTACCAGGCACGGTCGGTGCACGGAATGTCAAGTTCGTGCACCGCATCGTGCTCTCAAACGTCGAGAGCCCGAGCTTCTGGCAGCAGCGCGACTACCGCGGCTTCCCGCCGAACGTCGACTACTCGCGCGAGGACTACTGGAAGTTCGCCGGCGAGTCAATCCAGGAGCTACCGGTCCAGTCCGCGATCACGGAGCCGCGCAATGGGTTCGTCCACGTTATCGACGACGCGAGCGACTCGTCCGTCGTGACCGTCAAGGGCTACGCGTGGAGCGGCGGCGGCCGCAACATCATCCGCGTGGACGTGTCTGCGGACGGCGGGAAGACGTGGAACCCGGCGGTGCTGAACGAGTCCGGTCGGCGTCAGAAGTACAACCGTGCGTGGGCGTGGACTCCATGGGAGCTGGACGTCGAAGTACCTCCTGGGACGAAGAACCTGGAGATCACGTGCAAGGCCGTGGACTCGTCCTACAACGTGCAGCCGGACACGATCGCACCGATCTGGAACATGCGCGGCGTGCTCAATAACGCGTGGCACCGCGTGGACGTCGACGTCGTGGTCGAGGCGCCAGAGGAAGGTGAGGACGAAGGAGATGAGGACAAGTGATGATGTTGAAGCTCATAGATGGATACACTGTATAACTGCTTGAACAATGCTCAATGTGTGACGTGTGACGAAGAGCTATTTTTAGCCTGGGAGGTAGGTTCCATGCTTGTCAACCTTCATGGCCACTTTCACAATCACAAACTAGTAAAAACATGGACGACATCTTCGACGACGCGCTCGCGCCGGACGAGAACGGCGTGCTGGACCTGCAGGACAAGCACTGGGTGACGCTGGACGAGGTCGTCTGGACGCACGTGCACTCGCTGCTCGTGCTCGACGTCTCGCGCAACCAACTCGTGCACGTGCCGCCGGACGTGGGCAACCTCCTGCTACTGCGCGAGCTCCTGCTGAGCAACAACCGCATCGCCGACATGCCCCGGCAGATCGGCAGTTGCATCCAGCTACGCAAGCTCGATCTGCACCGCAACCGTCTCACGGAGCTCCCCAGCGAGCTGCAGTACTGCGAGCGCCTCGAAGAGCTCGATGTGTCGTACAATGAGCTCACGGCTCTACCCGCGGAGCTCGGTCGGCTGCAGTCGCTGCGCGTGGTCAATGCGCGCCACAACAAGCTCACGTCGCTGCCGCACACACTCTGCGACTGCCCGAAACTCGAGGAGCTCGGCTGCGAGGGCAACGTCGGGCTGCAGGACATCCCCGAGTCGCTGCGTGGTAACACGAAGCTCGTGCTCTGGATCTGCAGTACCGTGAAGCAACACCGCGCGCAGGTGCAGGAGCTCATAGACATCAACGCGGAGCTCGAGCGTATGGCGCGACTGGGCGACGAGGAGCGACTGCATCTGCGTGAGGAGATCGCGCGGCTGCTGCATGAGAAGGCTGCGCTTGAGGCCGAGCGGCCGCACCACTACCTCTTCGCCAAGAAGCACGTGCTGCACGCGGCGTCCCAAGTGTGCGCGGTCATGTGAACGTGTATAAGGCGATTGGCAGGGTGGTAATCGACATGGCTACATTTATTGTGTTTATAACATGCCTGCGTTTCGACTTGCAGATTTCGAACAACTTGGAGCAGTTTGTAACAAATTGGGTTGGTTTGATTATTTGGGTTATATAATTGAAGAGTCAACAAGCTGGCAAGATTCGAATCGTACTTTATCGAGCAAACTCACCATCCCCACCAAAAAATGGGCGCGAAACGCGCGGGATTTAAACGCTGACTTGACTACCGTGAGCTCGCTTGATTTTTGAATCCTGACTTCCAGGGAGTCCTCTCTCTTCCCACATAGGCCCCAGCCCGCGCGCAAAACTGCCCTCCTCGTTCTCAAAGCAAAGCGGAATCGCGCGGCGGCAGACGAGCGAGCGCAAGGGCAACAAGCGAGAGGAGGATGGAGCTGCAGCAGGACGCGCTGGACGAGGCCTTCCGTCGCCACAAGAACTACTTCCAGCACTTCCTCGAGAACGAGGTACCGTATTTGACAGCACGCGTGTGGTAGTGCGTGGCTGGCGAGTGATTAAAAGGCGAGCTGACAGGACGGACGCATTCGCTGATATTGCAGGATGGCTTTGGGAACTACTCGGAGAAGCTGCGCGCGATGATGAGCCAAAAGAACTCACGCTTGGCGGTGGATCTGAACGACCTGCGCGAGTACGACAGCTCGTTCACGGACCCGGCCACGAGCGGACAGGACAACATTGCCGACAGGTACCGCACTCATTCATTTGTCTGTAGCCTTCGAATGGCGGGCGGCAATTCGTCCATCGTATATCAGTGTCGTTATTGATGTTGTTATGCGTTTGTGTCATGCGTAATACCATCAACGATAAACAAACAGAATCCTGCGCAGCCCGATGGAGTACGTGCCGCCGTTCGAGGCCGCCGTGAAGGACCTGGTGTTCAACTACGACAGCATGTACGGCAGCAAGGAGTCCGAGTCGAGCAAGGACATGGTCTTCCACGTGGGCTTCGAGGGTGACTTTGGGCACCACAACGTCAACCCGCGCGGCCTGCTGGCGTCCTACCTCTGCCAGATGGTGTGCGTGCAGGGCATCATCACCAAGTGCTCAGCGGTGCGTCCCAAGGTCGTGCGGTCCGTGCACTACTGCAAAGAGACGAACGCGATCCTCTCGCGCGAGTACCGCGACAACACGTCGCTCTCTGGACTGCCGACCTCAAGTGTGTACCCGACCAAAGACGAGAACGGCAACTTCCTCGAAACCGAGTTCGGCCTTTCGCAGTACAAGGACTACCAGATGCTGAGCATGCAGGAGACCCCCGAGACCGCCCCGCTTGGTCAGCTGCCGCGCTCGTGCGACGTGATCGTGGAGAACGACCTCGTGGACAAGTGCAAGCCAGGTGATCGCGTCCGCATCATCGGTATTTACCGTCCACTTGGCGGCAAGTCGGCCGCTGAGTCCACTGCGGTCTTTCGCACGGTCCTGATCGCCAACAACGTCCAGCTGCTGGGCAAGGAGGTATGTTAGTTATTACCTACTGCAATTTGTGTCACGGCTGATTTACTGACGTCCTTCCCATCTTTCTTCTCACACAGGTCAACGGCATTGTGATGTCCACGGAGGACCTGCTCAACGTGCGTGAGTTCGCTAAGCGCGAAGACGCATTCGACATCCTCTCGCGCTCCATCGCGCCGTCCATCTACGGGCACGCGGAGATCAAGAAGGCGCTACTGCTGCAGCTGCTCGGCGGTGTCGAGAAGAACCTCGAGAACGGCACACATCTTCGTGGTGACGTCAATGTGAGTCTCGCAACCACACAGTGTTGCTGACCATCCCTCCAGAACTATCAAACTAATCCTCTCTCTCTCTCTCGTGACTCCAGATTCTCATGGTCGGTGACCCGTCGACAGCAAAGTCGCAGCTGCTGCGCTTCGTGCGCACGATCGCGCCGCTCGCAGTCAACACCACGGGCCGAGGCTCGTCTGGTGTCGGTCTGACGGCCGCCGTAACCATGGACCCAGAGACCAAGGAGCGAAGACTGGAGGCTGGCGCCATGGTGCTCGCCGACCGCGGCATCGTCTGCATTGATGAGTTCGACAAGATGAGCGAAGCCGATCGCGTCGCTATCCACGAAGTCATGGAGCAGCAGACGGTGACCATCGCCAAGGCTGGTATCCACGCCACTCTGAACGCGCGCTGCAGTGTGCTGGCGGCGGCAAACCCAGTGTACGGCCAGTACAACAAGAACAAGAAGCCGCAGGAGAACATCGGTTTGCCAGACTCGCTGCTCTCGCGTTTCGATCTGCTCTTCGTGGTGCTCGACAAGCTCGACCGAGGCGCCGACCGAAACATTTCGGACCACGTGCTGCGCATGCACCGATACACGCGTGCGGGCCAAGAAGGCATCCCGCTGTCGTTTGAAGTGAGCTCCACCGACCACATGGCGCTTCTGAAGGACACAGGCGACAACTCGGACGCGGCGGACTCGATCTTTCAGAAATACGATCCGCTCCTCCACGGCGGCTTCCAGACTTCCTCGTACGCAGGGAGCGGCAACGGGATCCTGACGTTGGACTTCCTGAAGAAGTACATTTATTACGCCAAGACTCGTTTCCAGCCAGTGTTGACGGACAGCGCGATCGACCTGATTGCAGAAGGCTACGCGGAGCTGCGCTCCCAGCAGAACGCGCGAACACTGCCCGTCACGGCGCGTAGTCTGGAGACTCTGATTCGTCTGGCGTCGGCGCACGCGAAGGCTCGTCTGAGCAAGTCGATCGAGAAGGAAGACGCCAATAAGGCGATGGCGTTGATGAGCTTCGCGTTGTACCACGAAGCGTCTGAGCCGAGCGTGAGCGATGAGAGCGCCTCAACAGCGCACATGACTCAGGAGCCAAGTCTCTCGGTGTTGAAGACCGTCGACCCGCTCGATGACGACCTCGACGCACCGATGACGCCTGTCAAGGACGACAAGATGAAGCCCGAGTCCAGGAAACGCGACCGCGGAGCATGGAGGTTCGTTTGCCATGCTATGAATGCCTATGACACGAATGATGAGAGGTGTACTAACTTGTGTTTTACTTTGCTACAGTGTGGACGAGCTCGCGGACGAAGTCTGCGGCGTGCTGATCGACATGACGCACGGCGGCGAGGGGCAGAGCGTTGGCGGTGATGACGACCAGGGGTTCCCGTTCACGGACGTGCTCGAGCGCGTAAATAGGACACGCACCCGCAACGACCTGGTGGCGCGTGCAGAGTTAGACAAGGTGCTGGTCTCCTTAGAAGAGCAGAACAAGCTGATGTACATCCGTGACGGCGACGATCCGATGGTGATGCTCATTTAATTCCGACAGCAGCAGCCATCCCCAAGGCACAAGACGACGACGGGGAGAAAAACGAGTAAGACAGCACTGTGAAATTGATTTATATGGTATATTTGGGTCACTACACGCAGCACCAGTGCTGGTCTTCCTCTCGTTATCATTGATCATTGACTAGTTCGCTTCTGCGTGGCACGGCGCGTGTGTGATGGATCATTCGGTTCTTTCTCTGTGACAGCGCCGCTCTCGCCCTTGTTCTTGTTCTCGTAGTGGATGAGCGTGACGTCCATGTACTCGTCCATGCCGCTGAACACCTGGAAATGCCTCCATGGGTTACTGCTATTGCTGTCGCCATCCTCGTTGGCGCCTCGTAAAGCGCCCTCCTTGTTTACCTTCGAGCTCTTCGTGGTGTCGTCGTCGCTTGAGGACGGAAGCGGCGGCTGCTGTGCATGAACAGTGAAGCAGCGGAGGGTGGGGAGCTGAGATGACACAGCGCGTGACGCAGGAGCATGCGTCACTGCAGTGCGTTGCGTATATCGTAGCTTCACGGGAAAGCGTCCGTCGCACAGCGATACCAGCGACACCGCAGCTTGGAGCATTTTCATTTTGATCCTCCGAGGTATAACTCTCAGGGATGTATTCTATCCCGTGTACATTCCTAGGAAACCGAAACAGTCCATTCCATGCAAATTTCACAACAATGATAGTGCAACATGCAAATTTCACAAACGAGGGTGATCATTCTTCGATTCACTCCCTCACTGAACGATGCTGCTCCGTCGCGCCCCACTTCGCTCCGCCGCACAGCGTAGCTCCCTTGTCCGCTCGTCGGTCTCTAGCGCATCAGCAGCACGAGCACCAGCGGGACGACGCATCTTCTGCTCGGCCACGAAGGAGAATGTCTCCAAGAGCGCCGAGATCCCGCTCCAGGTGGGCGTCACAGCGGGAGGCCTTGCCGGCGTCATCTCGGCGCTCACGGGCGTCGGTGGCGGCCTCATCCTTATCCCAGTACGTGCGTTGGTTTGGCTTTGTTGCATGAGGAATGACGCGTGGCGAGAATTAACTAACGAATGACTTCATGCTCATCGACACGAACACATACAGACGCTGGCGAGATTCACGACCCTTCCACAGCAGGCGATCAACGGCACGTCCATCGGCGCCGTGACGCTCGCCGCGTCGGTTGGCGCGTGGAACCACCTGGAGGCGGATGCGTGCAACTACCCGCTGGCGCTCATGACGACGATCCCGGCGATCATCTGCACGCGCTACGGCGTGGCCACGGCGCAGCGGCTGAGCAGCAAGCGCCTGTCGCTCGTGGTTGGTGCCGCGATGCTCGCGTGCTCGCCGCTCATCTTCCTCAAGAACAGCGCCTACTTCCCCAAGTGGAGCGACGGTGCCGATCCACTCGACCTGCAGTTCTACGGCCAGGCGCTCAAGGAAGACGGCGAACTGAGTGTTCCTTACATGGAGCGCGTCGAGCGCAACTGGCCGGGCTTTGCGGCCGCGAACATCAAGTACTTGCTCGCCGGTGCCGGCGCGGGCTTCATCTCGGGGCTCTGCGGTCTGGGCGGCGGCATCCTCATCACGGCGTATCTCACGGCTGCGAGCGACATGCCGCAGGAGACGATCATCGGCACGTCGCTGCTCTCGATCGTGCCGACAGCGGCCGCGTCCACATACCACAACGTAAAGGCCAAGGCGATCCATATCCCCACGGCCGTGCGTGTGGGCGGCGCGCTCGCCACCGGCGTCTACGTCACATCCAAGTACGTGACCCACGACGTGCCCGAGGACGTGCTGCGCGGCATTTTGGGCACGACGCTCGGTGCCGCGGCGCTCGTGATGATGCGTCGTGCACTGTAGACTTCGTCGACAACAAGTTGGCTGCCTCGTTCATTTTTGTTGCTTGTTGATAGAGAGAGAATTGCTCATTCATAGACGCACGTACACACACAAAATTGCATTTCTCGACTTACTTGTTGCTCTTCTTCTCATACACGGGCTCCATGGTGACGGGGTCGATGCCGAAGAGCTCGACGTAGTCGACCGTGGGCACCCAGCCGGTCGTCATCTGCACAAAGACGCGGCGCAGAACCACGTCCTTCTTACCACCGATAACCGTGCGCGCCTGCACGCGGCCCTGCGCGTCGAGCGACAGCACGCACTCGCGGTCCTTGAGTGACGAGAGCACCACGAGGTACTGCTCTGCGAGTGTTGCGTGCGGCGAGCAGGACGCGCCGTACGCCGTGTTGCGCTCGATCATGTTGAGGTCCTCGCGCGGCGCGCCGTCCTTCTCGTACATGAGCCAGTACACGTCCAGCGGCTTCGTAGGGTCCAGCTTCTTGTTCTCCTTCACCTGGCCCGCGTACACGACCGTATTCGAGTTCTATAGGGTACATACACAAACACCTTGGGTTAGGTACAATACGATCGAACACACAATGGCATTCGCAAGAGCACACAGAGACGCACCGTGCTGCGCTGGATGATAAACGCCACGTTCGGCTCGACCTTGGCGACCTTGACCAGGTGCTCGTCCACCGGCAGTGCCTTCTTCGTGGCCGCTGCTGCTACAACCGCAGCGTCGCCGCTCTTGGGCTTCTTCTTCTTCTTCTCAGACGCCTTCTTCTCGAGCGGCGCCGTTGCTGTCGCTCCTGCTGCTGTCCCATTGGTCTGTGTAGCTTTCTTCTTCTTGACACTGCCGCCGGTCTTGCCCTTCTGCAACAGCTTCTGCTTGTCGCGGATGAGCGCGTCGACGTCCTGCAGCTCCTGCTGGATCCTGCTCTTCTTGGCCTCGAGCTCGCGGATCTCGCTCTGAAGCAGTTGCTGGAAGTCCTGCTGCTCGCGGCGCAGCGCGGCCTCGAGCGCCTGGATCTTCACCTCGCGCTCGTCCAGTTCCGTCTGTAGCGCGCTCACGACGATCTGCGCCTGCTCGGTCGTCTCATTCCCCCACAGCCAGCTCATCTTGTGCGTCGCTCGCTCGTGTGCTTGAGATGATGTTGGTGGAAGGATACGTGGCCAGATGTGTTCTGTGTTGCAGCCGAAAAACTTGAAAGCCAGCGACTGTCGATTTTGTCATTTATTGAGCTTCAGATAGTTACTTGAGGTGGATTGTCGACATCAAGTGGGAAAGAGCGACATTGTCGAAAGTCGACTTAGTGCGCTTAAGTCAAGGGCCGTTATTAAGGATATTTTGTAGACTGGTAGAATTTAGACTTCGCGCACTAAGGAACTGATGGCAACTTATATAACGGGAGTGTTGCAGCAGACTGAACGCCAACTCGGTCGCGACCACCTCTGGTGTCCGCATACATCGAATCGTCCATCTTGTACCGTGCGAGTATTGAAGCTGTGAGCGCCTTCCATTGGCGCCGGTTCTGAGCGAGAGCATGTAGGTGCTGTAGATCCTCGGAGCAGCAAAGTCGATGCGTGGAGCCTTGGAGACGGGGAGTAATGTAATGTAATGGTAAAGAACCCTCGATGGTTGTGACTCACTGTCAATCAATGTTTAAATGTGCATCGACGGTGTCAAAACATGAACGCATACTTGTACGAAGGGATACTGCGAAACTGTGTCGTGGCCACTACTTGGACGAAGAAGATTGCGCGATTGTTGGTTCATATATATTAGAAAAACACTAATAAGTGTGCGACTATGGCTCTCGCTTGCTTTTCTCTCTCTCGGGATCCATCCGATCACTTGAACTTGCGGCGGCTCTCGAACTTGCGGAAGCGCGACATCGCGATGTCGTCACTCGACTGGTCTTTCCGCACTGCAGCACGCAACAAACACCACAAGTTAGCTCTCGATTATCACCACAACAGCACATAGCAACTCATTGTTAAGTAGACACAACAACACACACCATTGCGGAAGCCGCGCTCACGCTTCTCGTCTGATACACAAGCACAAGCACAGCACCGCCAATGAGTTTGTGTCAGCAGCATTCCTGATAACCAGCCATCACAACAGCCAGCGCAACGCAACAGTACTACCTTTGTTGAGGCTCTTGAGCTCCGCGACGTAGTCGCTGCGGTGGCGGTTGAAGTCCGTGCTAAAGTTGGCCGGCAGCGCCGAGCTGATCGCGGCGCGACCTGACTTGATGCGTTCGCGTTCCAGTGCTGTGCGCGTCGCCACGACGGTCTTCTCCTTGTACGCGTCCGGTAGCTCCACCTCGGCGATGCCCGTGCTCCAAATCAACACGCCACCGTTGCCGTTCTCATCGCCCGCGCCCTTCGATGCAGTCGGCACTTGCGGGTTCAGGTGCTCGGGTAATGCGTAGAGCGCGTCTTCTTCAGCGATGAGCGCCGCGAGCGGGTCCATTTGCTGCTGCTGACTGTCGGTGTCATTGGACTTGCTCTTACCCAGCTTCTCTTCAATGTATTTGTTCCTGCAAATACACACAATCATAAGCGACAGAGAGTTAGTTCAGCACGCACGTTGCCACTAACGTTAATTGACAAAGCAACTTCACGCAACGCATTACGCACAGGAGCTCTTCGTGCTGGTCCTTCTGCGTGGTCGTGCTCTGGCCCGTGAACTGTCCGTCCAGCAAGTTGAGCAGCTTCTGACCGGCCGAGCCGTCTTTCTTCGGGTCGTGCAGTCCATACTGCGTCTGTGCTTGCGAGGAAGAAGAGGAGGAAGAAGTTGATGCTGACGAGGCATCCGCCGAACGCTTGGTGCTCGATCCGCCATTCTGGAGCTCCTGGCGCAGTAGTTGCGCGCGCAGCCGCTGGTCCTCGAGTACCTCCTCGATGGACTGTAGCACCTGCTCCTCGCCTTCGTCGTCGTCTTCAGAACTGCGACGCGCGCGCTTGCGGCCGGCGCTCTTGCTGCTGCTGCTCTTCTTGCGCTTGAAGCTCACGACATCCACCATCGCTGATCGCCTGTTCTATCTGTTGCTGCCGCATTTTTAACGGCACACAGTACTACTAGACACTCGTATACTGGACCCTACAGAATCCTGTATAAAGAACGGTCTTGTGATAAAGCGTTATTTTGATGAGGCAATTATTTTAAGCTTTATTTGTCTATTTTTCAATTTTCTGTTTCAAATAGAAAAAGCCCTCTATTCGAAGCAGACACCTTGGTCGTCTCCAAGTCACACGCTCCAAGTCAGAACGCGCATTTTCGCATTTCCTCTTGAGACTGAAGACAAAACAAAACAATCCAGCCAGCTCTTCCTTTCGATTCGAGCAGAGCGCCCGTTGTTCAGAATGGCCAAAGTCCGATTGATCTTATGGGAGCCCATTGTCTGTCTCTGAGAGCCTTTTGCCTCCCTGGCTGTGTGAGCACCGAGGTCAACGAACGGACAAATTGGAAGAGACTGACTGGTGGTCCACCGTGTCACCCGATTGTCAGAGAGCAGGGCGGAGTGAGTAACAGATTGGCTCGCTCGCACAGTCGCACGCCAGGCCTGGGCTGTCAGTCGTAGTTTGTATACACGCGCAGTATACGCGTTAGTTGCATGAAGCACACCTTCTGGTTCGGCCAGCCGCCGATACCTAGTTTGCCTTCTCACTTTTTGAATTGGATGCCGTATGGGAAAAACAGGTGAGGACTTGAGCCAGAGAGACATGCTCTGATGTGGACAAGTTAGAAAATCCCATCAAACAGCAAGAAGAGAATCCACTGACCGGCACCTTCCTTCAGTCACACGCTCATTGCGAGCCATCAACACAGGAGAACAGCTCGTGCGGAAAGGATATTGAGCGTATACTTTCTCCAGCTCCTCTGCCACAATTCGAGCATCTGCGTGCGTTTTGCTTTGCAGACGAAAAGCACCAACAACCCGCAAATCAACTAGCTATACGCGAGTATCCGGAAGACTAAGGCTTCCAAAGCGTCTCTCCCGCTGTGTATCCGGACGTTTCAGTGCTAGGGCTAGGGGAAGTCAGCATGTGCTGCATCACGCGTCTCTCGTCCGTTTAGACGCGCAATCCCACGACGACGTGCCATTTGCACCCTTCCGTCCGTGCAACAAACAGTCCGTAGAAGCCTGTGCGTGAGAGTGCGTGACCAAAGCACACGACAACAGCAAGTCATGCCCGCGTGGTTCCACCGCAAGCAACCGCAACAGGAAGGCGACTCGCCGTATAAGAATTCCCCACAGCCCCTCGAGGCGTATCTCTTCGACGACGAACGCCGAATGCCCGTGATGGAGGACTCGGCCGCCGTGGGCGTCGCCACGAGCCACGACGACAGCGCTGCGGCCTTTGTGATGCGCCCGAGCATCCTCGAGTTCCGCTCCACGCGCTTCTCGCGCGTCAACCCGCAGCGCGCACAGATGCTCGCGGCCATGGCGAATGCGGTCAAGCCCCAGCAGCAGTATGGCATCAGTGAACACGACGACGATCATGACGACGAGTACGGTATGGGACAGGAGAATGACCGCGATCACTACAACTTTGGCCGAAGTACGTTCAAGAAGAGCAGCGTGGACGGTGGCCGCACGTCGTCCACACGCACGACCGAGAAGACGAACGCGGACGAGGACGAGGAGACCGACGACGACCCGGACGACGACAGAGACACATACCGGTATCCAGACGACGATGAGGCCGCGGGCCGTCGCGACGACGACGAGTACGAGGCGAGTGCGGGCGAGTCCAGTGAGTTCTATTACGGCAACGACGATGACCTGCTCATGTGCGTCATGTCCATGCCGCACTCGGCCGAGGTGCCGCTGCTTGAGGGCGCCGACGAGGACGACGACGACGTGGACGCGATCCTGTGCGACCCGACGCGCCTGCCGCGCACGATGGTCGTGGACGAGCACGGCTTCCAGATCTCGCGCGAGTCGCTGCTTGTGTCGGCCTCGCGGCTCGGGCGTAACGGCGCCGGGTCTCCCAATACCCCGCTCAAGACTGGTTTGCTCTTTAAACAGGGCTTTGGGCTGCTGAGCAGCGGCGGCTGGAAGGTGCGCCACGTGGTGCTCACGAGCGCCAAGATGACGTTCTTCCGCGAGGAGCAGGGCCACAAGCGCGGTGAGATCGACCTGGCGCAGTGCTCGACCAAGTCGATCGAGATCATGCCGCGCGACTCAATCTACGATGGCAAGCACGCGACGGTCTGGCGCTTCGCTGTGCGCGGCAAGGGCGGCCGGCGCGTGCTGCTCGCCGCCTACTCGGAGGCCGAGATGAAGGACTGGCTGCGCGCGCTGCACGTGGCGCTCGCTGTGCAGGGCGGCGCTGGCATGGGCCGCTTCACGGACTTTGGTGTCGTGCCCAGCGGCACGTTCCTCGCCGACAGGAGCGACGGCCAGCTGCGGTCGTCCGCCAACTTTCGATAGATGAGAGTAGTATTTTCCCTGATAGAACAACCCACGTCCAAGCAACAAGAGCAAGTCCAGCAAGTGAGCAGGTGAACAAGTGGCGTACCAACAACCCAAACAAGTCGACAAGTGGAGAAGTGGGAAGAAAGAGCGGAACCCTTGCGGCGCGGAGTGAACGCGTTGCGTGAGGAGGAGTGGAGACTCGTTATAAGAGATAGCGGCAGCAGCAAGCAGCGGTGGTTATGGTGGTCAAATGAGTGCAAGTGGACGGAGCCAGTCACCGAGAAGAGGCATAGAGAAACAACAGCGACAACCAGCGCGAGTGAGTATGAGCGGCCCAGGCAAGCGGCAAAGTAATTTAATCAAGACTCTATGTATTCTGAATGTGGGGGGACATCGGTTGGCTGAGAAGGTGATGATGATAAATGATCTTGTCGTGTCTAATGCGTAGCTCTTGGGCATTGTGTGGTGGAGAAATGCAGGAAAATGGCTCGTGGTCTCAGTCACCAGGGACTCTCACTCAGCTCAGCATGCTGTGCAGGAAGGCTGCGCAGAGCAGGACGACCACGAGGTTCACTTGCTGGCTCAGGAGTACCTTCATGCCGGTGTTCCTGTCCACAGGCACGTTCATCATCATGGAAGCCGTCGAACCAGCCTCGGCTTTCGGGGATCTGAGAACGCGCGAAGTCGTCGCGATTCGCAGTTTCTTCATCGTGGCGCGCTTGAGCTGCATTTGGCGCAGGTTGGTCTTCAGATTCTGGAACGCGAGGCGCTTTCTCGACGCATTACGACGCGACTGGAGCCCATTCTGCTTGAGCGCGCTGAAGACGCGGTGCTTGAGGCTGAGCTGCTCACGGGGGTTGTTTGCCAACGTGTTGAGCTGGTGCATCGAGCGACGACCATGGGCACCCGCAGCCTCACGTTCGAGGTCAAATTCGAGGTCGCCGTCAAAGTCTCTCAGGCAGTCGGCGCGGCGCACGACTTCGGAGAACTCGGAGCCCTGGTCGGCTTGCAGGTCGTCGTCAAAGCCCATCTCGAGCTCAGTGGCCACGGAAGCCGATGAAGGCGCGGTCGAGACGTAGTCGAGCTCTATCGAGCGCCATTTAGGCAAACCGGTCTTGCCTTTGCCACTGCCACCACCACGAGAGGTCAGCATGTGCGCCACGGTCACAGTGTTGCTGCCATTCTGGTCGTTGTGAGTATGATCGCGACTGCGGCGGTGGTGGCGCGAGGTCTCGGAGCTCGTCTCCTCGGTGTAGTCGAAGTTCGGGTTCTCGTCTTCGAGCTCGTGAATCTCGTTCGCGCACGCGAGCAGGAACTCCTTACAGTGGTGCAGACTCAGGCTCTTGGCGCGGCCGCTGTCCTTCTTGAATGTATGGGCGTCGGACACCAAGTCGGACGCCTGGAGTCTCTGGTATGATGCCGACGATGATCGAGAGCCATTATCGTCGCCGTACTCGTAAACAAACGATGGCGGCATGACGTCCTCGTCGCCGTCGCCCTCGGACGTTGGGATATCGGACGAGGCGTCAAAGCGCGGATCGTGGTTGGCACTGTTGCGTTGCCGGTGCTGGTTACGTGATTTGGATGGGCTGAAGGACGCCTCGTGCAGCCTCTGGAGAGTTTGGAGGCACTCCTGACGCACCGCCAAGTTTTCCAGTGGCAGCGCAGCCAGGGTCTGCAGGATTGGGATCGTGCCTTCGGCGGCCGCCTGCTCCTGGTCCAGGAGTCCCAGCATCACCTGGATGATCGACGCTCTGCTTGTTGACACAGGCACAGGACACAACAACAAGAACAAGATATTGCTAAAGAATAGTGCATCTGGCAGAACACGCTCGACAGCACAGTCACGTACCTCATGGTCGCCATCTTTGCTCCACTTGGAGTAGTTGAAGGGCTCTGCGTGTGCTGCGTTGCTTTCGTGGTTGGCGTTTGCGTTGACATAGCTGACGGACTTGCGGGGTTGCTGCTGGACCAGTTGGCCATCGCAGCGTGCTTGAGGTGCTTCTTGATGGGTGACTTGGCTCCCGACGGGAAGTTCGTTCTCTCTGGCATCAGGATCTTGCTCGGTTTCTGCTGCTTCTGTTGTTGCTGTTTTGTGACGCCATTCTTCACAGGAGAAGCTAGTGATCTACGATTCTGAGATGACTGCGAGGGCAGCGGCGTGACCATCATCTTGTCCGTGGGGCTGAGTTGACCTCTGGGAGGCGAGTGCGGTTGCTGATCTCGTTCGCTTGCTGGAGATCAAGTTGCGATCTGAGCGAGTATGCTAGCAAGCCACAGCAAGTTGCTTGCTCTTGTGCACAACAAGGCGCGCATGACCACTCGCTGCGCAACTCAGACTTGCCTCGCCTTGCGCTGAACCATCATCCAACGGATCTGGTCTGAGAGGTCTCCAGGCCGCTTTGACAGCCTTGGATCCTGACGCACAAGCCAAAAATACCATTCCCTCCTCACCTGAGCTCGCGTTCTTGTTGTAGACTTGCGCGGCTTTGCATCAATCACAACAACTTGCTGGCTTGCTCGGATGGGACTTGCGTAGAAGAAGAATGCGCGCAGAAGCAAGCGGCAATGACAACCAGCCGCATGGAGACACCACTGGGAATGATGACGACGTGCTGAACGCGTATGCGCGCCGAGCCACGGGCGCCTCGACACTCGACTTGCTCAAGCTGCTCGTGCACTCGACCGAGCACGTCAAGCAAATGCCTGAACCCGTGCACAATGAGATGCTGATGCAGGCAAACGCCGAGCTTGACATCCAGCAGAGCCGCAAGGTACGACAACAACTTGTGCTTGTTTGCGCTTGCGACTCTTTTTCGTGACTTGCTAACTTGCTTGTTTTTGCTTGTTGCGCTTGGTGTCAGCAGACTTGCAAGCCTGTGTCAAACATGAACACGCTGGGCGAGTGCCTGGGAAGACCCAAGGAGCGCTATGTACCAGGTACGCCCGTGACGCGCAAGCTGCGCTACGGCCGCCTCACGCGAACGGACGGCAAGGACGTTCTCAGCACCTCTCGGTCGGCGCCGGCGCTACTCCCACACCCTCGGCGCGTTCTCCACGATCAGCTGCGACTCGAAGAGCAGCAACAAGCGCGACTGCTTGCAGCAGATACCAACAAGGACGCCCTTGACCTTGCTCTGCAGCTCCAGACCTCTTCGAAGTCCAAGCAACCAGCGCAGACCCCTGATAATGAAGACGCGAGACTACGGCAGCACCGTCAGCAGCTTGAAGAAGAGCTACTCCACGTCACGAAGAAGCTCAACCGCAAGTACACGAAAGATCTGTTTCCGCCTCGAAATCCGTCGCCCAGCAAGATCCACGCACTCGCGGCGAAGTGGAGTCAGGATCAGCAGCAGTCGTCGTCGTCTTCTTTGCAGGGGGCTCTCACGGAGGACGAGCGCTACAACATGTACATGGAGGGCCGGTATGCGACGCAGACGCAGGTGGACTTCTACGCGCGCGACATCGAGTCACGCGACAGCATCAGCAACAAGCACAGGCACAACACCATGCACACAAAGTACGGCAACGCGCTCGTGATGAATAAGAGCAGCTTGCGGGGCAAGTTCTGAGACACCAAAGTTAGCGAATCCCAACATTGTTGATAAATGAATAAAATGATGCAAAAGCCATAGTTATCGTGCGCTCTCACTTTCTTGCTGAATGAATTGGTCGATGGTCGCCTTGTGTCTTCCTTGTTACTGGTAGTACGAGCCCACGCGCGCGCTGCCCAGCAGCTGCTTGACACGCTCGTCCTCGACCGAGTGCTTGGCGACCGACGGCGTGAACACGACGTGCTCCTCGAACCGCGGCGAGAGCATGCGCGCGATATTCATGGCCTCTATGGACGACGGCTGCTGTGTGATGAGCGAGTTGATGCTCTCCTCCTGTGCCTGCCGCTCCTTGAGCTTCCGGTCGCGGAGGCGCTTCGCCGCGAGTCCCGGGGCTTCGTGGCCCGCCCTCTCGCTGCGCAATTGCTTCTCCTGTTCTTGTTGCCACTGCAGGCGCCGCGTCTGCAACTCCTTCTCACGCGCCGAGTGGATACGATCTTGACAACGACGTGTCTGCAGTGAACGAATGACAGCAGCAACAATGCTAAGACCAATGCAGCAACTTCAACAACAGAGAACAACAAGAGCAGTGTTGTCAAACGTACTGCTTCAGCGAGCTCTTCAGCTGTGAAGCGCTTCACGTCGCCGTCACTCTGCGTTAACAAACGAGCACATATCGAAGGAGTTAGAATGCAGAACTACTAGAACACAAGCAACAACGTTCGGTTCAGGTTCACGTACCTCGACTCCACCTCCAGGCTCATTGGATTTCGTTGCTGAGATGCCTTTCACGCCGTGGTCGACGCGCTTCGTCTGAAAATCAAAAGGATATCCGGTTTTCGTCGCAATCGCCAGCGACCGCTCTCGGAACAGCTCGTCTCGCCTCCGCCTCGCGTCTCCATGACGAGCACCTTGTCACAGGAGCAACGCGTCCATGCTATCATTAGTCAGACGTCCATGGAGGCCATGCAGCTTTGAGACAGTAACCAACTCACTCAGATGCGCCATTGACTCGGTAGTTCGAACGCGACACAAAATCCGACGCAAGCGACACCGTCGATGCTCCAGCCAAAGCGATAGCTCAGCCACGCCAGACTAGATGATGGTGGGTCTTCATGAGCTCTTCATGCGTGTGGCTTGATCAGTCTAATTTTACCATCGCATAAGGCTTGCGAGGATGTTGCGTCATGTCGAATGATCTGCTGACAGGCAGGTCGCCGCAATAAATAGCTCAGCCACACCGTTTCGCACTGCTTCAAACGCCATAGATCTCGAGAAAGGCTGACGCCAACCAGCCAAATCCAAGCGCGCCGCCATTTGGTGGCTTCTCTCTCCCTCTCCTGGCTGCTGGTGGAATCTCCCGCAGACGTCAAGTTGCTTCAGAACAGCAGACGAGCACACGTTTCAGTCCAGCGTCGACATCAAGCCGCTCAGAAAGCTCGCAAGCCTGAAAGAGATCACCCATAAGTGCGTTGGCTTGCGTCGCACTATTAATACGCCCAGCTGCGCGTCTCTTCATTCCTCCGTTGAAGCGCGTGTTTGATCGTTGGGTGCTGCGAAAAACTTCTGACGGGTCAGCTGATCCTTGAACGAGGGAGCCAGTGGTTGGTGTCCAGACACGTCGCGCGAAGGGTCGCATTCGCATTGGTGCTTTCGACACTCACAGTACCATTGATTCGCAAAGACACGCGCGGCATTTGATCAGCATGGCAGCGTCTCCGACGTGGAGCACTAACCAGAGCGTGAGTCTCTGGGACGAGCCACCGCAGCAGAGCTTCTTTGGCGAATCCAAGCACTCGCACAGGGGCGGAGCAAGCAACAGCAGTTATGGTGACAGCAATGGCGACTCTGTAGGTGCCCTCACGAGTCACGACTGGGAATCGGGTAGTGAGAGCAGCGACGATAGCGAAGCGCAAGATCAGCGCAGCCTGCTTGCCAGAGTCGCGCAGTTGATCTCTCAATTGCTTGACAACGACGAGCGATTCAAATCCGAGGACTCAAGTGACAACAATCCTGAAGATATCGACAAAGACGATGACCACAAAGACGGGAAGTCACCTTCACGCACCAAAGACTTGGATTCTTTTTTATCTCGTGAGAAGTTTTTCGAAACCAAACTCGCACAGGTGCTCATTGAGTTGTCGGCTGAGCAGGAGAACCTCCAGTTCGCGGCAAGCGCGGGTAAAGAGCTCCTTGAGCAGCTCAGCGAGGTGAAAGACGACAATCATGAGCTACGCAGTCAGCTTTATGCCTGTCAACAGCAACTGGTGATCATCGAGACGGAGAAAGCGCGTTTGCAACAGCAGCAAAGCGCGATGGAGCGCGAGTTAATGCGGATCCATGAGTCCTGGACCGAGTCGCAGTTGAAGAGTGGCAGCAGAAGCAGTCGAGGTCGCGGGGACTGTGCACCTTGGACCAGAACCGCAGCAGTCGAGGAGATCGATCCAGACAGTTGTCAACTGTGTCCACGGCGCACTGCAGACCTGAAGTCCGTCCTGGAAGAGAACAATGAGCTCAAACGCCGCTGTCTTGAGCTTGAAAACCAGCAAAGCAAACAGCGTGCGGGATTCGGAGAGCTGCAGCAGAAGCACGAGGCGCTGCAAGCGACGTTGAAGAAAGTCGAAGCGCACAGCAGCCAATCTCAGCGGGACGTTGAGTATGTGAACGCCCAGCTGAAGCAGCTCAAGCTGGATCACCAAGATGCAGCCGCTTCGCGTGACAACCTCCGAGCGACAGCAAGACGTCTTCAAGGTGAGAACGACAATTTGGTCCAGAAGCTCGAAGACCGCGACGCTCTTGTGACTTTTCTGCAAGACGAGAAACGAGCAGCTGGGACGATCGCGCAGATACTTGAAAATCGGGTCTCGAGCATGCAACTCGAGAACCAAACTCTCATGCTGGCGCTCGCTGAGTCTCATCAATGCCAGCAGGATGCCGAGCGACTGCGACAGATTTACGATCTCCAGATTGACGACCAGTGCAGTGAGGGGACGATCAGTCTGCAGCAGCATGCTCGTGACCTGGAAAACTTGCTTGATGAGGCGCAGCGTGCACTGATAGCTCTGAAGCTCGAAAATAAAATCCTTCGACGCCAGCAACAGCAGCAACCAGGCGGTGTCCAAACAGTGCACGTGGCAGCGACATTTCGACGTGCAAAGTCGATGACGATGACGTGTGCTGACATCTTTGCAGCGGATGAAGCGATGCCGCAGTCGCGAGACGCGGGGGTCAACGATGCCAACCACAATCACCAGCTAAAATCTCTTGGATTACAGCAGGAGGGTCTGGAAGATGTGATCAGTGAGCTGACACCCCATCAAACTCGCCTTGCAAGATTTAAAGCCGCTGCCGTCTCGCCTATCCAAGGAACTGCAGCTGTGAGTATTGGTGCAGCACCAGCGCCGTTGCCTCAAGGCGCAACTCCAACGTTCTTGCAGTCTGTCGCCACTCGCCGTCGCCACACGTACGCCGACAACAACGGAGAAAAGCAGAGCATCCGAGAGCGAGAGCGCATGCGCCGCTCGATCGTCACTGCTTCCGCAGAAATCCAGGAAATGAGCGACGACCGAATGGCGGCGGCCAATTCCCCACTCTATCTCGGTCTCTCCGTTATTGTCTGCGCCACCGCAGCCGCAGGCATCCTTTCGCGAAGATAGCAAGCTCTCGTGTTTCCCAGTGTACAGTGTTGATACAGACGCCTCGATTTGTTTCGTGCTGCTTGAATATCGGAGATCGTTGCCTATTGACGCTGCCTTTTGTTCGGATTCCCTGTAGTGCGTGCCGACTGGAGAGGAGCTTGCAATCTGTCAATGATGTCAGGTTCCCCGTCACCGCTGCCTCGAGAGCCACGAGAGTTGCCATTCTGGCGTCCACCTTGACTCCGTTGATTCTGCTCCGTTTGTCCCCGTCTGTTTGTATTTCCGTTCGCTCGACAATTGTCAGTATTGCCGCCAAGATTTGGGCGCCTCCCACGGACGTTCGCTGTTGCAGCCTCATTTCGTCGTCTACGCCGAGCAGCACCGGAGAGAGCCGAGCGCCCACCTCGCGCTCTACTCAGCTCTTCAACGTCTTCAACGTCTTCATCTTCATTATCCTCGTCCTCTTCGTCAGAATCGCTCGCTCTCCGTTTGCGTTTTTCACGAGGCAGAATGCCTCGAGTGCCAACGTCGCTTCGCTTTGACGCGATCATGTCGCCAGCTACAAATTGCAGGACCAGTCTCTCAGCGCGGAACATGGCAGATGGCTCACCTTTGATCACGCAAATCCGCGTCTCGTCGTCGTGAGGTGGCATGAAGTATGCGTGAGCGCCGGACTTCTCTATAATCTCGCGGATCAAGCGTCCACGGTGCTCCAGCAAAAACTGGGCAATCCGATTGGAGAGAATGATCTTAATGACGAGGTAGATGCCTTGTATTGAAGTTCCAGAGCTCTTGAGTGCCGCGAGGTCTGCGCGGACCGTGGAGCACACGAGAGTATACGCTGCCTCGACTTGCTGCTTGGTGCCTTGGATGTGCACCGTTCGGTTCACACTGCCCAGTGGCAGGTGATCGTGGAATGGAATCTGCAGTCGTGCGCCACTCTGTTCTGAGATTCTGCGGGCCACATTGCCTTTGATTCCAATCAATGCACCAGCTGACATGTGCGGGATTGCGAAGTACTGGCCGCACTTGTCGGTGTATGCATAGGCGCGTCCGCCTGCCTTCTTCTCGATCCTCTGGCGCGCAAGCTCAATGTTCTCGGGTGCACCAAAGATCGTCACTTTCCGCTCTTTACTGCCACGCGGCATCTCCTGGGTCGGTGTGATGTGAATCTTCGTGTTGGTTTCGCGTCCAATGCCAGCAAGGATCTCGCCGCCAGTGCCCATGATCTTGCCAACGCTGTCCGATGGCACGAGCCACTTGAGCGAGCCAACCGGCTTATCCATCGACTCGCTGTTGCCTTTCCCTTTGTTTAGATTGCTTGCAAGGACGGCTACGGCGTCATTCATGCTCCGTGTGATCGAGCTGTCGGGGAGCGAAGGCAGGAGTAAAAAGTCACTGCCATCGCATCCCTGGAACAGTGGCATGTAGTTTGGGTCTTGTTTCTTCGCACGATGCGCTCGGATTCTCTCAATCACGAGGTGCTGAGCGAGGCAGATGCCTTTGGGTTTGCCGTAGATGCGCAGTACGCGGTCTTCCTTGATGGAAAAAGCGTCGGGGTCACGGATCGAGAGCGTGCACTGAGTCTGTTTGTTGATCTTGCGGATAATTGCGCCGCCATTGCCAATCAAGCACCCAAACGCGTTCGCTGGGATGATCATGTGGACGGCGTGGCGGAAGTCGCTGTGCAGCTCGTTATCTTCGTACATTTCCGGGGAGAGCCTTGAAAGACGAAGGGCGTGGCCACGAGGGTCAGACACAACATCGACATAGTCATCGTCTCCATCCATGTCGACCACTTCATCTCCATCGCCATCGCTTTCGTCATCGTCGTCATCATCTCTGTATTCAAGCGCTTCGTCTTCGTCTTCTTCAAACGAAACAGACGACAGGGCTGAAGAGTTGGACGTGCTCTGGTACGAAGACGCCTCGTAAACCGCTCGGCGCGGTTTCGAGCGCGGAGGTGAGCGGATATCGTGTCGAACAACCACGCGCTCGTCACATTCTTCACGATGGTGGTGGCGGCGGTTGTCGTCGTACGCGTTCGTAATTTGATGCGGATGGTAAGAAGCCGGTGACGCTGGTGGATTGAAAGCGTGTCGCCCAGGCAGATTCTCCAACAGTGGCGGGGCGTACGAGCGTGGTGGAGGGTACGCAGCGCCAGCAGTAACAACAGGGGCGCGGTACGAGTACTGATCGCCTTGTTGTTCCCCGTTCCATGCACCTTCGCGTCTTGAAACTGGTGGCGATGGCGGATACGTGTATGAGGGAGGAACACCCTGCAGACCTTGAGCACCGTGTCCATAGCCGTAGGTTGAGCGAGGGCGGTAATCGCCACTTCGTGCGGGCGACACTTGGTTCGAGTGCTGGCTTTGACGGTCGTGGTAGACAGGTCTCGCCGCGGCGCCAGCGTACTCGCGGGCGCGGCGGATGTCGACTACTACTTCGTAGTCGTCACGGTGCGAAGGACGCGCATCACGACACTTGGTTTCATGCGAATACTGGTCGGGCGCGCCGCGAAGCTCATCGTCGCCAGTACGTCGCGCATGCAATTGGTAATGGTTTGGTGACTGAGCCTGAAAGTCGCGGTGGTAATGGTCCTGGTGCGTGCCGTGTCGGCGCCTCGACTCTGGGTAGCTCGGCGGTTGGACGTACTCGTGCTCTCGCGGACTACCACCACCGCTGCTGTGACTCGCCTGCCAGCGCGGACGCTCGTAGCCGCCAGTGGCCATAGGGTTGTCGTGCATCTGAGGGCGGTTGTCCGGATCATACCCGTGGTGATGGCGCGGATCGTCGCGGACGGCGCGCACACGATCGAACAGCGCGCGCGCTTGGCCCTTGTCGCCATCGATCGGCCGGTCGCCCAGCAGACTGCCGCCCGTCTGGCACATGCGCGGGGGCGAGAAGGCCACCTGGCGGATGTCGTACGCCGTCGCGCGGTCCGCTTCGGCCTTCATCTCGTGCTTCAGTTGCTTGCTCGCCTTCGCTTCGTCCGATGGCGGTGGTGTGACGCGCTTCGTTTCCCTTTGATGGCTGTGCTGTTCAAAATACCACTTGATACGGCTATTTTTGTGATATATTGCTGCATTGTGCTTATATAGGGCATTATTTTAATGCATCCTGTTGAATACTGTAAAATTAAAGACTCACTGCAACTTCAATCTGCAGCCGACAAGGACACCATACACTCTCGCGCCAATCTCTCTTCGCATTGGCACTGCGATGGCTGAACTGGACAGTGCGACGCATCACAACATGAAGATCCCCACAACAACAAAATCACCTTTCTTCGTCGACGCATTTCGGGACACTGATGTAGCTGACTACCCTCACTTCTCACAGCATCACTCGCTGACTGCACACACTGGAAAACTGGACCAGTCGTTCTTCACACGAGCGAGCGCTACTGGACTGCACAAACATGCCCGTCCTTCTTCTCCACGTCGCTCGCAGACGACGCACTGCGACGCTCGAGCGCCTTGGCGATCTCCGTGTGTCCGCTTTCCATCGCGTAGGTCGATGGCGTTCTGCGAAACTTGTCCGCCGCGTGCACCGACGCGCCGCGCTCGACCAGCATCTGAACGACATCTGCGTGGCCCTGCTCGGCGGCGTACGACAGCGGTGTCCGCTTCGACTTGTTCTTCGTGTGGATGAACGCGCCGCGATCGAGTAGCACCTTCGCGACGCCCGTGAGACCAAAGCGAGCTGCCTGGAACAGAGCCGTCTCGCCGTTCTTGTCCTTCTCGTTGATCACAGCGCCGTGCGTGGCCAGCACTTCGACAATCTCCACGCTCTCCTTGCCAGCAGCTACGAACAACGCCGTTCGTTCGCTTTTGTCTTTCGCGTTGACAGATGCGCCGCGCTCCAGCAGCATCTTGACCATCTCTGCATGCGTTGCGTAGAAGAGACAAGACTGGCCTTCGTAATCTGTAGCGTCGATGGTCGCACCGCTCTCCAAAAGCACGGTGGCGACCTGAATGTGGTTGCCCATGACCGCAGAGAGCAACGGCGTCTTCCCGAACGCATCGCGCGCGTTCACCAAGGCACCACGATCTAGCAGCACGCGCACGACGCTCACGTGTCCGCAGCTCGCAGCAGCGAACAGCATCGTCTTGCCCATCGCGTTCTTCGCACTGACGGCGACGCCGTAGTCAGACAACGTTTCAACCACATTCGCATGGCCGTTCTCAGCCGCAGCGAGCATCGGCGTTCTGCCGCGTACGTCCTTCTCAGTCAGCGAGACTCCACGATCTGCCAGCGCTTGCACAATGTCCGCATATCCGCACTCAGCCGCGGCGAAGAGCGGCGTTTTGCCGAGCGGGTCTTTCTCCAGTAGCAGCACCGGGTCGCCAAAGTGAATCAAAAGTTTGGCGACGTCCACGGGTCCGTCGACGATCGTCTGCACCAGTACGTGCTTCCCAGCGACGGCGGCGGTGCTTGTGAGCTCCGAGTCAGCAGGCTGGAGCTGAAAGAGCTGCTCGTCACTGTCCTCGTACTGCCGCACACTCTCCTCTTCTTCCTCGTCGTCGTTTTCGCCGTCACGCTCTTCTTCTGTCACTTCAGCATGCTGTTGTTGTTGTGCGACGTCACCATTCGCTTCGTCAATGTGATACTGCCCAGTGGAAGCGCCGTTATGCGCGTGCCGGCGCTCAGCGTCCATCGTTCCGCTGGTATTAGCGTCTTGTTCTCTTTCTCGTCGATCTCGAAGTACTAATAGCGGAAAAGCGCTTCAAGGAGCCATCGCACAATCGCACTTCCCACTTCAGCTTCGAAGTTGATGATGTCTGCACGCATGAGTTGACAGTCCAAACTCAGCCTCGAAAAGGCGTTGTGCAACTGGACAATTATGAACACAGATACAAATTCATCTATATCAAAAATATTACTTACAAAGTCATAATACATCTCGATATTTGTTGTGACCTACTTTGATGGATAAATGTCTCAATTGTGGGCCGTCATCTGATGTAGCACACTGTGTAGACCGCCCAGACAGAGCGGTTGAGTCGGCCAGCGACAACGACGGCGAGCGGCCACAGTTTCATCAGCCCCAGACCAAATGACGTCGAAGCTGCTGCAGCAGGAGAAGCTCCGCGGCGATGGCACGGCGACGCCGCCGGCGCTCGAGCACATCTCGTGGGACGAGCTGGACAAGCGCAGGTACTTCGTGCTTGGGCCCACAATGTTCCTGGCCGTGCGCGCCGCCGTGTACCCGAGCAACCTCGTGAAGACGCGGCTGCAGGTGCAGTCCAAGGCGAATCCGCTTTACGCCGGCACGTTCGATGCGTTCCGCAAGATCGCGCGCCAGGAGGGCATGAAGGGGCTCTACAAAGGCTTTGGGGCCAGTACCGCCAACGTGCTCACGGGTAACGTATATATATCGGTCTACGAAATGGCGCGCAAGCAGTTCCTGACCCACACGCAGGTGGGTCCATTTAACACTTTGCCGTGGACAATGATTATTACACTTCATGATGGATGTCCAACACACGGCAACTATCACTCTCTGTATGCAAACAGTTTGGCGAGAAGGCCGCGAACTTTGTCGGTGGCGCGTGCGCGTCACTCATCTCGCAGACGATCGTCGTGCCGCTGGACATCGTGTCGCAGCGCATGATGATTGACGGCCAGGGCGTGGATGTGCGCAAGACTCGCGAGCGAGCGCGCGGGTTCCTGTCCGTGACCAAGCACATCTACCGCATGGAGGGCCTGCGCGGCTTCTACCGCGGGTACTTGCCGTCGATCGCTACGTACGCGCCGTCGTCCGCGATCTGGTGGGGCTCCTACGGCCTCCTCGTGCCCGTGTTCTACAGCAAGCTCTCGAAGTGGGACATTGATCCGTTCTGGAACCAAGGTATGTGTGCTGCCGTATGTGTTGAACCATGTGCTTATACAGAGGTCGATCATGAATAACCCTCTCTTTCTGTGCATGTAACAGTGATCTCGCAAGCGCTGAGCGGCGGCAGCGCCGGCTTCATCACAGCCGTGAGCACCAACCCAATGGACATCGTGCGCACGAAGGCGCAGGTGTACACGCAGTACGGCGCAATAGATACCTTCAAGTACATTATCCAGCGCGATGGCGCGCGTGGCCTCATGACAGGCGTCTCGGCAGTGCGTCCTCCTTGATTATTGCTCTCGCTCACTGTCTCTCTGATCCTTGAAAACTAACCTTAAGAATGTGTCTCTACGTGTCTACCTACAGCGCGTGCTCGCGAATGTACCGTCGGGCGTGCTCGTGATCTCATCCTACGAGTTCGTCAAGCGCATGTCCCGGAAATCGCCCGAGGAGCTTGCTGCCGCCGCCAACCTCCACTGAGCAAGCAGTTTTGACTCACCTCAACAGCTCGTTTCCCGCATTTTGTAGATTGACAACCAAACCTACATAGACTCTCCAAGCTTTTCTTCGTATCACTCCATTAACAAAATACTCTGTAGGAAACGAGAGCAACACGACGCACGCACCACGCCCGCGGAGAAGCAGTCATCCAGAACAGTCTCGCCAGGAAGGAACTTGATACTGTGCGAGTTCGGCATCGACTCAGTCTGGATGAACATCGAGTGCGCAGCTCTGCGACGCCGCGAACGGTTTATTGTTCGCAGATGTTGATCCAGCAGACGCGACGGAGTGGCGAGTGCATGGTGCGAAGCTGCCATCGTTTCTCATTATGAAGTCATAAGCACCAGCACAGAAGGCAGGAGACCGAGGATGGTGCACCATTTGTCCTGTGAAAACGAATGCTCCTTTCCAAGGAGAACGCGCTTGTGTAGCTTTACTGTGAGCAGAACGCCTGCGAAACTACTCAGGTTTTCAAAATGAGGACGAGAATATCTAGTTTATTGCTAACGATTTTGATGGGCGTTCTGTTTAAATAGGAGAAGCGACGAAAACGCGTTCTCCCAAAATAAATGAGGAACACGGCAGTTATCCCATAGTTGGTCATAGAAAAGGGCGTTTTCAAGCTCAGCGAAGAAGCTACAATTGGGATATACAGATAAACCTGCCAAATTTGATATGACCCGTGGAACGCAATTGTATCATATATAACAATTGAATCAAATTCTAGAGGTGCGAACGCCCTCCAGTCATTTGCAGCCCTCAAAAACCGCAAAGGAGCCCGGATTCGTGT
>JAADXK010000329.1:0-28375 GCA_023337805.1 Globisporangium barbulae
CCCAAGCTCCAACTCAGGCTCCTACCCAAGCGCCAACCGATGCGCCAACTCAGGCTCCAACTCAGGCTCCTACCCAAGCTCCAACTCAGGCTCCTACCCAAGCGCCAACCGATGCGCCAACTCAGGCTCCGACCCAAGTTCCTATTACAATGACACCAAGTCAAGCCCCGATCACTGCTTCACCACCGACTGATGCGCCTACTTTGGCTCCGACGACTGCGCCGACAGCGGTCGTTACGCAGGCCCCGATCACGGCACCATCGACTAATGCACCAACATCTGCTCCAACGACAGCTACTCCCCCCCAAGTTCTGCCTCCCCCACCAATAGCAGTCCCCGCATCAACTATGTCGATTGCGCCACGGATCACTGCACCTCCAACTCAAGCTCCGACCACTGAGCCAACTAGCCCACCAACCACTGTGCCAACTAACCCACCAACCCAACCTCCAACTGACGCGCCAACAACAGCGCCGTCTACTGCGCCTGCACCAGTCTCGACAACAGCTCCAACTGACGCACCGATCGCAGCTATTACTGATGCTCCTACCACGGCTTCAACTGACGTACCAACTCAAGCTCCGACGGCGCAACCCCAGGCGTCAAGTGATGCTCCAACTGGCGTACCAACCCCAGCGCCAAGCCAAGCTCCAACAACTTCGCCTACTGACCCGCCGACCCAGGCTCCGACTCAAGATCCAATCACCGCCCCAACTGACGCTCCAACTCAGGCACCAACACAAGCCCCGACCTCTACTACTGCGACTTCGCCAACCCAAGCTCCACCAGTTGCGCCAACTGACGCACCGACTCAAACTCCTACCCAAGCGCCAACCCAAGATCCTACCAATGTGTCACCACAAGCTTCAACTCAAACCCCTGCGACAACCCAATCTCCTACTCAGGTACCTACGGAAGCGCCGACAACTTCGACGGAGTCAACCACTGCGCCAGCACAGGCGCCGACGCAAGCACCAACCGAAGTCCCGACTGCACCAACTCAGGCACCCAGTGACGCTCCAGCTCAGGTGCCGACTCAAGCTCCAGCGTCGACTACCGGTGCGAATCCAACCTCGATGCCGCAACTATCAGATCCAACAGTTGTGCCAGCGCCGTCGGCAGATCCTACGTCGACAGCACCTGCGAGTGAGACGCCAGTATCCACGCCTTCGACCGATGCTTCAGCAACAGCTTCGCCAAGTGAGACCCTCGTTCAACCTCCAAGTCAAGCGCCAACTGCAACCATTGTGACAACAGAGGCGCCGAACACAGCATCGAGTGACGCTCCTATCACTGCGCCGGCCCAGGTTTCAACGCCGCCATCCAACGACAATCCAACCTCGACACCGCAATCATCGGATCCAACGGCTGCGCCGGTACTTTCTTCAGATGCAATGCCGATGTCAAGCCCCTCCGCATCAGCTGAAGCTACGACAAGTGTTTTAGACAGCATGCTTGCTGTCCAAGACCCGTCAACTTCGACTCCAGGATCCGTTGTTTCGACTCCTTTAGACACGGCAGTGAACTCGCAGACCCCGGTAACAACAGGTGAAGCTCCAGCGATCGGAACTGCAGCTACAGAGTCCCCTGCTCCGACTGATTTCCTGAGCACAGTTCGCCCATCCGACGAAGCTAATGCTTTGCTAGGTATGAACCTCCAGTCGGACTCGCAAACAACGTCAAAGTCTCCAGCGTCAACAGGAGCCATTGGGCTTCAAATCTCGACTGACTCAAACAAGAAGGCCGTGTCGTCGCGAGACTCAGTGTCGAAGCAAATCATCGTAGACTCGATTTCATCGCAGCAAAGTGCAGATGCGAAGAATAGCACGAACGGGAGAGAAGGAATTGCAGCCGGAAAGCCGAGCAACGTGTCTTCAGCAGCGAACAGCAGCTTGGGAGACGATGCTTTACAGAAGGCCATGGCGGACTTTACTGAAGGTGCGACATTTGTTCGTGAAACAGCGAGCAAGTCGGCGAACTTGCTCGTGGCCACGGCTGTGACTGTGAACGTCGTAAGTGGAGCGATCACAGTCGTCTCGGCTATCACAAGCGGTGCTTCAGTGGTCACGGGAGCTGCATCTGGCGCGTCAGCTGGCATCGCAGCATCACAAGGTCTACTGAACGGCATCAGCGGCTCAGCAAGTGCACTGCACTCTGGTATTCCAGGTGCAGACCTCTCGGGTCTACTGATGATGCTCAACTACCTGCAGTTCCTCGCATCTGGCAGCCATATGAGTTTGCCCGGCGCGCCTGATTTCTTCTTCGAGTTCACAGACTCGCTCGGCTGGACCACCTTCCAGATTCACAGTCCAACTTTAGATAGCGCGAATCTGACGGATGCAAAGCAAGAGCTCTCAAGTGCGACTGCCGAAAATTTCAGCGTTGCCGACGGAGACATCATTTCGGGGGTACTGGCGTATGCAGAGCGAGTCAACATCAAGCCCGAGGAGCTGTTCACGAAGACAGCGATCGCATTTGCCAGCGTCGTCGGCTGCGTGGCAGCAGTTGTCGCTTCGCTGTACACGGTGCTGCGCTGCGTAGCGAAGAAGAGACTCGAGATGGTCGTCCAACGTCTGAACGACCTGCCTCGCGCGAAGCTTCTCATGCGTCTTTTGATCCAGTCATGCTTGTCCATCTGCCTGATGAGCGAGTACGCTCTGAGCATGACGAGCTCCTTTCAGCTACGTTACAACCATCACCACCAGGGGAACTACAGCGCGTTGGCGTTTGCAACGGTGGCGCTGATCGTCATCTGCTTTGGACTGATCGTTCTCGGAATGAGCAAGATTTGGAACAAGACGGAGGAAGAGCTCTCGGACCCGGACTTCAAGTTTGCGTGGGGCGCCTACTACAAGTACTACCACTTCCGCAACCGCTACTTCTTCGTCGCGAAAATGGGCGCCGAGATTCTCTCAGGGGTCATCATCGGACTCGTGAGCGACGTGCCGTCTCAGCTCACGCTGCTCATGATGCTGCAGCTCGCAATGTTCTTCTACACCGTGGAGAGCGCGCCGTACTCGATGGACTTCCAGACCGTGTGCTCGTCCACGGCGTTTGTGATGAAGATGCTCACGTACGCGCTCATCAGTTCGTTCCTGACCTCGGCGACAGAAGTGACGCTGCGTGACTTTGTTGGCACGCTCGTGATCCTACTGCAGGTGACGCTGCTGCTACTCTTCAACTCGAGACAGCTCTACATTCTCTACAAGCAGATGAAGTATATGTGGTCGCTGCGTCAAGAGCGTCGGCGCGCGCTAAAGGAGTCCAAGATGATGGAGGAGAGCGCGATGCTCGTGCGAACGTCCATGTCTGCATTAACACCCAAGTTTGAAGCTACCCCTGCGTCCTTCGGACTCCTTCACAACCGAAATAGCCTCTTGGTCACGACGCCGCAGCCGCAATCACACTGCATCGTTGCTGCGTAAACACAAGGGCTACTTTATGATCGCGACTGAGACAGCAACTTCGTCATTCGGTCGTCCAGCGTTTGCATGTTGGACTGGAAGATCTTCACATTCTCCTCCAGGCTTTTCTCAATCTGTACGGAATATGAGTTTGTGTACACGTGCATAGCAAAAGAAGATAGCATACAACAATACAATTGCATCAGCACATAACTGCAGCACATAATAACAGCACAGTTTCCCTCATGAAAGCGGCACTTACGTTTTCGAGCACGGCCGTGTCAGTCTCCAGCAGACCCGCAAGCGTCTCGCTCGACTGCTCCACTCGCTTCACGCGCGCGCTCATGTCGAGACTGTCGTCGTGGACGGCCTTGAGTGTCACGAGACGGTCCACGAGCATCGGCACCGACCCGGAGACGTCGTCGATGCTCACCAGCTTGTCGTAGATCTGCTGGATCTTCTCGCGGTCCGCCTGCGAGCTGAGCGCGCTCTGCACGCTCGGCGCCTCCTTGAGCTTGTTAAGCAGCGTGAACTCGTGGATGAGCGCGGTCGTGCGAGTCTTGATCGCGTCCAAATTCTTCTCGTTGAGCAGGTTCACGCGCTTCTCCAGCTGCGTGACGACAGATGAGAGGTCCGCGCCGCTCATGGCAAGCGTGCTCAGGCCGTCCGTGCGCAGCTCCTTCACGTGGAAGTTGCCGATCGCCTTCTCGAGCGTCGCGATGCGTGACTCGAGCGCCAGCGTGCGCGTCTTGGCGTCCTTCTCGACCGCGTTCAGCTCACCGTTGCTGTAGATTTCGTACACAATGGGCGCGTTTTCACCGCCAGCCGTGGTCGCGGTGGAGCTCTTCCCCTGCTGCTGCGCCTTAAGAGCCTCGATCTGCTTGAAGAACCTGCTCGTGAGCTCTTTCTGCAGCGCCAGTGCATCGTTCCCACCATTCACTGAAGAAGTGCTGTGGTGCAAGAATGGCCGGAATGCCACGTTCTGCTCGATCGCCGACAGGTTCGCCTGCAAAGTCGACAGTCCGTGCATCACCTCGTCGTACTCGGCCTCCTGCGCGGCGTCGACGAGCATTTTCGCTTTCTTCGCGTCCGCATTTGTCGCCAGGAGCGTGAGATCGGCCTCGAGCTCCTTGATCTCCATCGTCAGCCGTGTGAAGCGCGTGAGCGGCGACTCGAGCTCCTTCTTCTGCGAATGAAGCAACGCATTACTCGTCGTCGCCGGGAGTCCGCCCGTGGCTTCGTACTCAGTCTGCTTGGGCAGGCACGCCGTTGGTTCTACAAACAACAACAGCAACAACAACATGAATGCCCACATGTAAGCGCACGTGGCACGGCTTTATAGAAAAGCCACACAGAACAACAACAGTAGGCGCTCTCTCAACTGTAAACTTTGCCCATGAACACCTCAAACGCCTTGGAGGGCGCCATGTCGACCTCGCTCAGCTCCAAGTTGCTCTGTATGAAGCAGCACACACGTAACACTCAGCAGTTGTCAGCGAGGCGCGTACGAACGCAAGAAAGAGCGCACGATTGAAGCAACACGTTCGCTCATTCCACCAACGCACCTTGTCGTAAAAGTGCGCGTCTTCGGGCGCCGACGCCCCCACGCGGTGGCTGTGAGTACTGCTGCTGCTGCTCACGGCGGCGTAGGCCTGGAACGTCACCTCCGGGTCGGGCGTCTCGAACACCTCCGTGCTCATGTCCACGTCCAGATCCATTTCGCTCGCTCACCTATTGTCGTGCCTGTGTTGCTTTTCTGGCTTTGAGCTCAAGTATTAGAACAGTAACACGACATCACGTCTCGATACAAACCGAATGAGCCACTTTGAAACAATTAACAAATATATTTCATCTACGCTACACTCAAATAACGTTAGAAGACCGCGACTCGAGCATCACGACATCGTGGTCGGCTTCAACATGGGAGCTGCTCGACAGCTCGGTCTCTCGCGGTATCGGGGTCTGCAGGTTCACGTAGCACAGCTCGCCGTTCTTTTCCATTTCTCGCAGCTCGTGGTGCCACGCGATCCATCCCGAGAGCCGCAGACTGGTCACCGCTCTCTCCCTTGCTGGTCGCGTACTTCGACTGGAGCCATTCCCACCAGCTACGACAGTGACAGCGGCGCGGCGTTCAGCTCTTTGGCGAGCCCAGCGGATCCGGAGGTACTCGCTAATGCAACGTATGAGCAAGAAGCAGCCCAGGACAGCCGCGACCGTCACCTGTATGCTTGGACTCCCCATGATGCTCTGCGTGCTCGCTGGTTGGGGCGTCGGCACTGGACAGCGGGTCGACGTGAAGCTAATGCGCTCGGCGGACTGGCACGCAGCGACGCAGATGCAGCCGTCATCGCCGTAGCACACGCGCCGGTCGACTGATATGCGCTTGAGCTCATCGGCGGACGGGACAAACTGCGCGCTGACCGCCACTTTGACGCAGAGCACGCACGCGGCATCCAGGGGCGTGCAGTACTGTCGGTGCGTGGACGAAAATACGTTCACCGTCTCCAGCGCCTGCCACTGCTGACTGGAGAAGGAGGAAGGTGCCGCAGCGCTCCCGTTGACGGTCTGCTGCGTCAATTTGAGCTGACTGAACGACTGACAGATGCCGGAGGTGGCGTCCAGAAAGCACCCGTCGGGTCGCTCTGGCACGGCCACGTCCATGCACTCGGAGCAGTTTCGCTCCTGCGAGCAGGTCTCCGAGACGACAGTCATGCGGCAGAGGTCCACCGCGTCCGCAGTCTTGGTGGGGACACGGATGTCTTCGTTGAACGCTACTGATGCGGACGACAACGAGCGCTGCGTCTCTGTGGCCATCGCGACCGCGGCGTGCTGTGGGAAGTATGGCTTGGAGGATTTCACATCTGGTGGCAAGCAAACACATGGGCGATGGTGGTCGACCGAGTCGGTGGATTCCACATTTGTTTCGTGGTTCCACTCCATAGTTTTTGAACTGATAGAGATTCGCTTCGTTATCAGACAGTCTCTAAAGCGCCTCCATGACGTCACCCGAATCTCTAATGCCAACAGAGCACAGTAGATTTGCTTTCCAAGTGTTTTCTTCTTCACCTTCTTCGTTCGAGAGAGAAGTAGGACCATTAGGAAGCAAGCGAGTACATGACTGACGCCTCGTTGTTGTAATGCTGGTCATGCGTCCAGGAGACGCACGTCAAAACTGGACAGTACGGCTGTTATACAGGACTCGCGTGGTCGGCAGTGAGAGCCACTCCCGTGAGCGAGGGGTTCTCTCGCGGCTTCTCCTTCTCGCTTTCAA
Source organism: Globisporangium barbulae (assembly GCA_023337805.1). Lineage (NCBI taxonomy): Eukaryota > Oomycota > Peronosporomycetes > Pythiales > Pythiaceae > Globisporangium > Globisporangium barbulae. The sequence goes on from JAADXK010000329.1 coordinate 6,676, forward strand.
TGAGCTCCTGCTGGAGGCTTCGCCACTGCGAGAGCCGCAGATGGTCTCTCGGCGAGCGCGGCACCCGCTGAGCGCTTCCAGGCTCGGCTGATGCTACATAGCAGCAAACAAAACACACCATGAACACACCGACCGATAGACACAGCTGCTCATAAAGAGAGAGAGTAACTCACTGATGCGTCCTCGAATGCCGACGTAGATCAGAGCAAAGACGCCGAAGGCCTGCACCGCGGTGATAAATAGCTGCGCCGTATCGTAGCTCGGGGAGTACGTCGAGACTGTTGCTGCTACGGACGGCGATGGGGTGATCGTCGCCGTGGTTCCAACGGGCACAGGTGTCGTGACGGTCGTGGTAATAGGAACGTGTTCACAGTCTGTCTGCATTTTCTTCCAGATCGACGGCTCGCACGACGCGAAGCACAGACAGCCGCTTGCCCCTACGCAGATCACCGAGGAGAGTGACGACACCGCGCTCGCGCTCGTAGTGCTCTTCGCCATGGCGTAGCACTTTGCACACGAGTCGTCCGAGGTTTCGCAGTACGTGGCATTGACCGCCGGGAAGATGTTGAACGGTCGCGTGGTGCTGGTGCGATTCGAGCTGGAGTCGCTCGGGACGTACACGCTCGTGCTGTTGTCGGCGACCGACTGGGCATAGAGCTCGATCGAGGTGCACACCCCTGAGGCAGTGAGTACGCAGCCCTGTAACGAATCATTCACACACAGATTGTTAGATGCTGGTCAACAGCTATCGCAGGACAACAAGCACCAGAACCAAATTCTACACGAGGGGCTCCTACATACACACAAGGCAACGTACAGATCTCTCACTCTCTACCTCGACGTTGAGACAGTCATAGCATGAGCGATGGTGGTGGCAGCTCTCGCCGTCGGCAGGCGCGTAGTACGTGCACGTGTCGCCCACGCTCGCGTTTCGCTTTCCAGCGGACGAGGCGCTGCCGCTGGGTACCGAAGAAGTAGCAGAGCCCACATCCGGCGCGGTGTGAGTACCGACAGCGCTGCTGCTGCCGGTGGTGGCGCTCATAGCAGACAGCGTGAGCGCTACTGATTACGACTGCGACTGCTCTTCGGCTTCTGCGGCCATCCTCCTCGTTCTCGCATCTCACTTGATTCCTGGTGATCCCGATTCTTTTTGCGACGCATCATCATCCACTTTGGAACTCTGGTTCCGTGGATTCACACATAGTTGATTGGCTAAAAGTAAATATTTAGGAATTGACTAGCTTGCCCTCCCAGTCCATGAAGAACCTCCTGGTTGCATTTCGGCAGCGTCAACTCCAACAGTTGGGCAGTACTTCGAAAGACGAATCCTGCGTGACACAACAGAAGGGAGCTGCTGAACGACCTCGTGTGACTCTCAAACCATGCGTTCGAGAGCTGCATGTTGGAAACGAGACTATGGTGCTGCGAATTCCTGAGTGGAACGTGTGATTCCTTGACTTTGGCATGGGCTAGTGGGAAGCTGTTTTCGGTGGACCGGTCAACGCGTTGACTTATGCACGCGGATCGCTCGGCTAGAGCACTTGCATCCAAATCTTAATTTCGAGATAGCGCAAGACTCGTGTTAACCTTGTGGACAGCACAGTGTCGAGCTGAGCAGATTTTACCCATCGATTTCATGACTCGAAGGCTGGACTCGCACCTTGCCGACTTTGGTTCGCGAGATTGATTTTCATCGGTTTCTCAACACTCGCTTCTTACTTCGATTCTCTGCTTTGCGTGAATGCTGGAGCGCACAGAGAAAATTCGACAATATGTGTGCCCTTCGGTGTCGAAATCCCAACCGAGTCGTGGAAAATGGTCGACAACACCTTTCCCACTTTTATGAATGTGACAGGACACCCTCCTCCTTTGCCAATTTCCCTCATAACGGGCTCATCACGAGACGCGAAGCGCCAAAGCGCTCTCAACTGGCGCACGCTTCGAGCTCCGCTCAGTCTGGCAGTCAGTCGGGCTTTACCTCCACCGAGCCATCTCGCCACGGCTACCAGTTCCTTTGCTAAGCGAATACAAAGAGATGCAGCGCCTATTGAAGCTCTCGCTGCTCCTGGTGGTTGTGCTTCTGATCAGCGCGTCCTTGATCCTGGCCGCTGCTGCTACGAGTGAAATGACGCCCTGTGAAGCGCTCGAAGCCATGCGCAACTCGACCTCGAAGCACGGCAACAACTCCAGCAACTCGACCTGTGGACGCGGACACTCAAGCAACCAGACGCGCGGCAACTCGAGCTCGAAGGGCAGCAATACGAAGAACTCGACTTCGGGCTCGCGAGCGAATGCCTCGTCGCCGACGTCACTGAACAGCTTTCTCGTGCCGAACGCGTCTTCCCAAAGCCAGTACTCGACCAAGAGCTCGAACAACAAGACATCGGATGCGAACGCGGCGATCGGGAGCGTCGCAGCCTCCATAACGGGCGTCGTAATCATCTGGCTCATGTAAGCGCTTTATCCCATTTTCTCTACTATGGCGAACTGTCGCCCTCCAAGCGCAGCATTTTGTTCTCAAGTTCCCATTTTTGAATAGCGTTACCACTATTTTCCTGCTTTTCTCTATTGTATTGCTGATGGGCAAACTCGACCGCCTCGCGAGCTCACTGTCGCCTTCTTCATCTTAAATAATTCAAACATCGCCACAGCTTCTTTACAGATGCCACAGGTTCCGCTCGTTCCGCGTCCCATTGTCCAACGCCGTGCTCTCGCTCGTGGTCTCTGTGTTTGACGCCGTCGTCGCAGTCTCTTGGTCGCCACTCGTCTTGGGCTCTGCACCCTCACTGCTGTGGGTATTAAGAGTGCCACTCTGTTGTTGCTGCTGCTGGTGCTCCTCTGCGAGCTGTAGCGTGTCGAGCTGCAGGTACGTGCGCGGGTACTTCTCGCGGCGCATCTGCGCCTCTCGTCCGGCGCGCCAGCCACTGAGTCTCAGCCTGTTGGACGGCGACGAGATCGCACGCACGTCGTTGTAGGGGCCCTCAGGCACGGCGCGGTTCCGGTTACGGTTGCGTGCGAAGACCCGCCGCCGGTACATCATCGTGCCGAGCAGCAGCATCTGGAGGCCCATGAAGATGGGAAAGTACGTCCGGTAGCCCTCGGACTGCGCCACCTGTGTCGGCGCGTAGGGCTCATTTGGGCAGTCCTCGGCCACCGTCGCGTTCCAGTTGGCGTACTCGCATGCGACCACGCACACGCAGCCTCGCGTGCCGACGCAGAACTGCCGCGCGTCCTCCTCGGTGCCGTTGAGGCTCAGCGACGTGTTCAGCAACGCAGACGTCTCGCTCGCGGCGATCCGCTGGCAGCGCGTGCACGCGGCGTCGCCCGGCTGGCAGTACGTCGAGTTGGTCGACGGGAAGAAGTTGTACCAGCCGTTGGCGCTCGCGCTGCTGCTGCTGCTCGAGACGTTGCGGCGGTAGTCGAGCGTGTAGTCGTAGCGGTCCATGGTCTGGCAGAAGCCCTGTGGCGTGAGCACGCAGCCGGCGCGCTCGCCGCTCACGGCTGTGTTGAGGCAGTCATAGCACGTGCGCGCCTTGCGGCACGTCTGGTTTGCCTCGAGCCGGTAGAACGAGCACGTGTCGCCGTGCGAGTCGCGGTCCACGTCACCCACGCGGATGGGGCTGCCACCGATGCGAGAAGCTGTCTCGTTCGCCTTGCTGACGCTGGAGACGCCCGAGTCCGAGGACGACGAGGCGCTCATGCTAGCTGTAGCGCTACTGGTGCTGCGGTGTGAGCTGGTGCTTTTGGCGTTGGACAGGAGGAGCAGATCGCGCCGCTTCTACTGACGAAAGAGCGAAGGAATGCTGATGAGCTGTTCGGCTGACTGACTCGTTCATTCGTCAATCAGCACCGCCAGCGCTGTTTGACACACGAGAGTACAGTCAAGCGCATTATACTATCCCAGAGGTAATACTATTCATCAGTCGCTTTGATAGATGGAAATAGAAACGAATGATTCTACTTGACCAAAATCCATTTCTAAATGGATACACCGATGCATTTCTTGTGATAGATCCTGATAACAAAACTCCTTGCAGCCTACATGGGCTGACTACTGCTGCTACTCGTGGTCTGCGTGACGCACTGATAGGACGAGAGCACGGACAGAAAGTCACTCTTGCGCTGCTTCTTCCCTGCGCCTGCTGCCAGACCTCCACCAGGCGCACCGCGCTTCTGAACGCCGAGCTTGGACGCGCCACTACCGCTCGCGCTCCAGCTCTTGCTCTTTCCGAGCGCTGCGTGGCTCTTCGGCTCTGCGAGTGGCTCTTCGTTGTCACGAGGAGCCGCATTCTCGTCGCCCTGGGCGTCCGCTTTGTCGGAGCTGAAGGACGTGAACACGAAGCCCTTGGAAGACGCGCCCTGTTAATTTATATACAAGAAACACGACGTTAGTGGTCGAGATCTCCACCGCGGCTTTACACACGAAATGACGGACGTACCGAGTTGGTGTTAAACATCTTGACGTTGTCCGCGATACGGCTGAAGGACGACGACGACCGTGAGGACGCCACCACGCCGAACGAGTTGAAGCGCCCCATGCGCGGCCGCACGGGGCCGTTTCTTCGAGCACCACCACCAGGAGCCGCTGCTTTGTTCTCTGTCGATCGATTCAGCAACTTCATCAACTACACATTGCAAAGACAACACACAGTGAGCTCTCTGCTTTACAAACCCCACACATCATCCGACAACAGCAGCATATAAGAATCAGTCCGTACCTCCTGCGAGTCCTCGTCTTCTTCCAGCAGCAGGTTCGGCACCGCGGGACCGCTCTTCTGCGACAAGTCGACATCGTCGCGCTCGACCGTGACCTGACGCTGCATGTCCTTCATGCGCTGCATGCGGCGGTTGATGCGCGCGCGCTCCGAGAAGAGCTTCATCTGCTGCCGCTCGCGCTCCTCGTCCGACTCGACCTCGTTCTCGTCGGCCGTGCCCGTGCCGTTAAGCGTGTCGCGGTCTTCTTCGTCCTCGTTCTCCGACTCGGACGACGTGATGTAGATCTTGGGCTGGTTCTTGAATCGGTCGCGAAGCATGCGCTCCATCTCGGCTTCTTCGTCTTCCTCCTCGTCATTACCCCCGCCATCTTCGTCTTCATCGTCGTTCATGCCCTTCTTCTTGCCCTCCACATCACTGAACTCTTCGTCTGATTCCAACAAACCGAGGCGAGCGGCTTCCATTTTGCCGTCGGCAGCGACGAGCTCGTCGAGGTTGAAGCGACCGCGGGCCTCTGCACCCATGAGCCCCGACGAGAACGCGCGGCGGTTGCGGCCGAAACCCTCCTTCACGTTGCGCATCACCTCTTTCACTTGCTGTCGGTCCTGGTCCTCGAGCTCCTTCCGAAAGAGCTCGTCCAGATCCTGCGCCTGCTCGCGCTCATCGTCCGAAAGATCGTCGACGATGCCCTCGAGGTCGTCCTCGCGCAGCTTGAGCGCGTTACGCTCCTCCTCCGCCTCTTTCGACTCCTGGGTCTTGGCCTGCGGCACGCCGAAACCAAAGTCACCGAGTCCGCCGATCTTGAGTACGTCGTCTTCTTCGTCCTCCTCGGCCTCGGCTTCGACAAAGTCGCCCGTTTGCTTGAGGCGCTTGCGCTGCCTGTTATGAAGCGCCTCTGCCTGCAGCAGACGGCGGTAGACGGCAGCGCGGTCTTTCTTTGGCGCCAGCGAGCTCGCCACTGCGTCAGAGCTCTTGCTGGCATCCCCTGCGTCCTCGTCGTCATCATCGATCTCGATCTCCTCTGCATCCTTGTCATCCTGTTCACTGTCCGCCTCGTTTCCATCATCGTCATCGTCGACGCTGACATGATTCCGGCGCTTCGCCACGGACTTTGGGCTTGTGTTCTTGATCTTGGTGGCCAAGGAAGACGGTGCCGCGGTGGGGTTGCCGTTGTCCATTGCTGACGCAATTGTAGCAGTGGTGACCACTGGGATTGAATCCGTCTCGACCGTATCCACGTCGATGCTCGTGTCAACGTTGTCACCATTCGTCTTGTCTGTTACCTTCTCGCTGGCTGCCTCGATCTCAATAGTCTCGTCGCTCTGATCATCTTGTTGTGCATTATCATCCGCTGGATTGTAGCTAGGATCATCGGCCTCTTCATCCATTTCGTCGTCAACCATCGTGACGTCTTCAGCACCCGCTTGCTCCTTGGCCGCCTGGGCTTGCTCCAGCAACTCGTGCTGCAAGATCTTGTGCTTTTCAATCTTGTTCAAGTGCTTGATCTGCTCTTCGTAGGACGAGTAGCCAAAGAGCTTGGCCATCTCCTGAGAACCTGTCCATGTGCACAACAATCAAATCAACACGTGCCAGTCAGTCAATCGCCATTTCATCAGGGGCACTTCGATTTAAACACAAACGCATACCTTGCTGAATTGCTTGGGTGCGCAACTTCGAGAGCAGATCCTTCTTCTTGCGCGACGCAGCACCAGCGTTCGCAGCCACGGGCAGCTTCATCATGCTGCGCTGCTTCATCGGGCTGATCTTCTTTGGTGTGTGTTGTTGTTGCTGCTGCTGATCCGCTGGCCTCTGGCCATCGGTCTTAATCGCACTCGGCACTGTAGCGATCCCGTACCTTTGGTGGTTCACCTGCTGCAGCTGCTGGCGCTTCTGCTCCTTCTTCTTCTTGAGCTTCTCCAATAGTGCTGTCTTTGCCTCTTCGTACTGCGACACGGGCGCGGCCGTTGCCGTGGCTTCGTCGACGATCGCCTCCGCCTGGTGGTACTGCGTTACCTGCGAGACCTCCTGCAGTAGAAGTTGCGTCTCCAGCGCGAGCTCCTCGCGGCTCATTGTTCTTGTGACTAGAGAGGTTGTCGCGTGCGGCGCTGCCTGTGTCTGAGTCGCTGCTTGCTTTCTGACCTGCTCGCGCGCTTTTTCAACCAAAAGGGCGCGGAGTTTGGAAAGTATACAGCACCAGACACAATAGTAATAGAAGCACGAAGACGTGCAAAACCAGTTTCACCGCATTTCACACACACATTAGATCAAAAGCTGTCATATGAGTAATCATATCAAATGTATTAGGTAATCGCTTAAACAGAACACTGCACATGGTTTTCGCCAATTCTAAACAGCGCTTCTATCAATTCATCGTTCGTTCAGTTTATCCGTGTTTTGTACAGACACTCTGGATTTTAGTGATGAGCGCAAGCTGAACCGACAGTTCCTTCAGATCCGAATTCTTCCTCCGCATTGACGCATCCGACAATGGGCAGAGGAGCTGCGCCCGTGGACGTCTCGCCGCTGCACGCGGCCGTGTGGGAAGGCAGCCTCGACAAGGTCCGCGCGATCCTCCAAGAGGCGCGTGAAGCAGGCGACAACAATGGCAATGGCGAAGAGCGAAGCGATGACAGTGGCACCTCATCTGCAACGACGCTGTCCAAGCTGCAGCAAGTACTTGAAGCGAAGGATGCGCACGGCAACTCGGCGCTGCACCTGGCGGTCCGGCTCGTGCAGCCGGCGCAGCGTGCGATCGTGCAGCTACTGCTTGTACGAAGCTGTCTGTCCATGCTGATGTTCTTATTCTTGTGCTAAAGCCTCATGAGATCTGATTTATGTGGGTTACTCATTCTTGTTGCCACCTGACACTCGTATAGGAACACGAAGCGAGTGTGACGTCCCGTAGCGCGGACGGCTGGAACTGCGTGCACGACGCGACGCTCTGCGACGACGAGTTCCTGCTCGCGCAGTTCTTTCTGCGCAACGAGAAGCAGCTCTACGGCCTCATGCAGACACGCCAGGAGTCCTTCTTCCGCGCGCTCGAAAAGCTGCCGGACTTTGAGGCCGAGATCTTTCTAGAGGCGCACTCGTGGGTGCCCATGGTGTCCAAGATCCTGCCGTCTGACACGATCCGCATCTGGAAGCGCGGCTCGCAGCTGCGCTGCGACTCGGAGCTCAAGGGGCTCGACGGTGTCAAGTGGAAGCGCGGCAGGATGTCGCACATGTTTATGGGGCGCCACAGCGAGCGCTCGGGCCACGCGGTCATCGTAGACCACGAGGGCCAGTCGTTCTACGACGTGACGAACGCGCTGCGCCACTCGACGGTCACGAGCATGGACCTCGGGCTGCAGATGCTGCTCACGACACCACTGTCGTCCTCGACGCTCGACAGCTCCAAGATGACGTTCCGCAAGCGCAAGGACGTCACAAGCGTCAAGCCCAACAAGAAGAACAAGAAGCACGGCTACTGTCCGTGGACGGGCACCAAGTACAAGATGGAGGACTTTGCAATCTCTGCACAGTTCCGTCCGGTCGTGAAGCCCGATAGACAACTGAAGGAGACCACAGACGATGCGCCGCTCGAGGAGATCCAGCAGTTCGTGAAGCACCTGTCGATCCACTCGCTCAACGCCAACAACAAGAGCAAAGCTGGTACCAACAGCAAGCCCAAGAAGAAGGTATCCAAGGAGAAGAGCATGCGCAACACGAACTTTGACAGCGACGACGACCTCGAGGAGCTCGCGCTCGAGCGTGAACGCAAGAGCAGCCTCGCGGACATCAAGGATCCGCACCAGCGACGCAGCAGCATCAACTCTTCAGCAGCTGACAAGGACACTAACAACAAGAGCAAGACTGGGCCAGGAGAAGGCGGCCAGACGGTGCTGCGCCTGCCCAAGGGCAAGAAGGTCGAGATGCACCTGGACGTGTGTGCCGGCGACACGATTCGCTGGAACTTTACATCCAAGAGCAAGGAGTTTTGCTTCACGGCTACCTACTTCCACGACGACCAGAAGCTCCCCGTTTGCCAGACGGACGGCGTCAAGAACATCGCGATCGCCGGCGCCTTTGAGGCCGAGTTCAACGGCAGCTTCGTGCTTATGTGGCTCAACACGCAGAAGAACTTTTCACTCGACATGAACGGCATCAAGATCTTGTACGACGTGGGCCACACGCGCCCGACGTTCGAGCTGCCGGCGCCGTCGGATGGTGCGTTGCTAAACGGCACAACAGAGCAGAGAAGGCTGTCAGTCACAGCTGAGGGCGAGGACGAGGACAACCAGGATGGGAGTGAAGATAGCGATGAGAAGAGCACCACAGTGCTTGACGAGAGCGCCGAGGCGCAGCTGCCGAGCGAAGCCGAGCGTTGCCAAGCGTTCCTACGTCTCGACCACATTCCGAATCCGCTCACTGCCACAACTTCGTTCCAGGACTACTTTGGCTACAGCATGGAGGGCGACCAGTACGCCGAGAAGAAATCCGCGGCTGCCAAGATGTCGTCACTGTTTAAACGCTCGAGCCAGCAGAAGAAGCGGAACCCCAGCGCTGCTGATGAGGAGAACGATCTTGTGGCTGAGGGTGGAGGCACGCGCAACACGTTTCGAAGCATGACGGTGCTGCCTGAGACGCGTCGCGTGGGCAAGGAGTTTGAGGCGAAAGTGTTCATGGCCGACAGTTTTCCCTTCCAGCTCGCGGACTTCCTACCGATCATCCAGTTTCTCTCGCACACGGGCGAGCACGTGAAGAACCTCGAGGAATTCTTTGAGCTGGTATGCGTAATGAGCTGCTGACTGACGGCCTCAGAACGAATGACTGGTTGCGAGACTAACACTTTGATTGTGATCCTATGAACTTGTATGTAGAAACTCCCGCCCGGGTTCCCCGTCAAGTTTGAGCTGCCGATGATGTTCACCGTGCGCATCGCGTACACTTTCCAGAAGATCACGCTCTCGGACGACATTGACCCCAAGCTCTTCGAGATCCCGCGCGGCTTCAAGCAGGTGTTCTCGCTCAAGGAAGTGCGCTCATAGCCCTCTCTCAATGCACATGATGATAGATTTTTTCTTTTGTATTTGCATTATTCGAATTGTTTGCCTAAGAGACGATGAATAAATTAAAATGAATGGTCGTCTGCTTATTTGATCACCGGCTGGGCTTTGTCTTCATCTTCTTGGAGGAAGCCCTCGAGTCCGCGCCATGGTCGGTCCTCCTCGTCGTCGCGGTCGTAGTAGTAGAGATCGCTCTCGTCGTCTTTGCCGTCTTTGTCGTCCTCCTTGATCATTGCGGCTTTCGCTTCCTGCTCTTTTGTAGCCTCGTTCTCTATGTCTATGGCGTGCTGACGAGCGTCGCTTGGGTCGACATCGCCCACGTCTGGGTCGCTGAGGTCGACGGCATTGGGCAGATCGAAGAGCTCTCCTTTGAGTGGCGTGTGGACACTGGACTTCATATCCCCTTTCCCACGAAGAGCTCCGTACGGCGCGCCGATGGTGAGCTCCAAAGGCGACCGGTGGCGCTGGGACTCCATCGTCTTGCCCAGCAACAGCAGCGCGGAGCTACCGAGGAGCAGTACGAGCCCGCCGCTCACGACGCACAGCAGCCGTCGTCGCTTCACCTGAGTCTTATCAAAGTGGCCGCGCAGGATCATGGACTCGGAGAGCGGCTTGGCCAGTGGCACAGGCGACTCCTGGCTGTGATACGCGTGCTCGATGACAGGGAAGACCAGCTCTTCGTCCAGGTCACGATACGCGTACGCTGCTCGTCCTCGTCCGCCGCCCATTCCGACCACAGTCATGGAGAGAGAGGGTGCAAATGGTGGTGTTGACGGTCTGTTGCTGTTGGAGACAGCGAGAGTATTGGAATGACGCCGGTGGTAAGAAGACGAGCGCTGCCGTCCGGATGAGAGCACGACGTGCATGAGGATCGCCGTGTGGCCTGCGAGCTCTGCGGTCTCTTCCGAAATCCGCCACCTCACAGTCCCACCCCCGCGTTTAGCGGCGCAAAAATATAACGCGCGCGCAGCAAATAGACTTCCGCCAACAGTCTCGAGTCACACAGGACAGCGCTTTTAGTTTCTCCGCCAGGTCATGAGGCTGGCAGACAGTCTCATGCAAGCGGTGACCCTTTCGAGCTCCCCGACGAAACCGCCAGTAAGTGTAGCCATGTCAAGCAAAACCGAGCATACCGGAATATCGTTTTAGATACCGGTATACCACGTTTGATTGGCGTTACCCAAAGTTGTGGACGACAAGTGAATGTAGGCTCGAAATCCCAAAATAAGAGCTGAAACTGGTTGATGACTATCACGCCCAGCACAAGCGTGCGAACGGATCGCTGCTGCGCGCTCTGGAGAAGGCCTTCGTGCTCTACGCGATTGTGACAATGCTCATGGTGGTCGTCACGCTCTTCCCGTCGCTCGTGTTCAACCACGTGATCAATGCGTTTGCGGCACCAACGATCGACGTCGAAGGCCTCGTGGTCTGGCTCAGCTTCTTCGCGTCACGCTTCTTCAACGCCGTGCTAATCACGCAGATGAGCTTCTACCTGAAGCTTGTGGCTCTGCGCGTTACGGTTGCGCTTGAGGCGCTCGTGTTCCAGAAGGCCATGTGTCGCAGCATCCAGAGTAAGTCGAACGACGAGAAGGCGGTCGACGTTGCAAATCTGTACACGACAGACATCATGATCATCCTCTGGGCGGGATTTGCGATCAACGACGCCAGGATTATGCCACTGTAGATCGGCGTCGTGATTGGCCTTGCTTGTCAACGTGCTCATCATCATGCACTAACTCAACCAAGGGTGTTGTTCTCATGAAGTTCACATCACAAAATGCTTTGTCATGCGCTAAAAGTCTAATTAGTGTGGTATGCATCTTATAGTTACGGGAATGTCTGTAGCTCTTTCTTCGTAGCTCCTGGGCTTTGCTTCGCTTCCTACGCGCGCGACGGTTTGGACGCCGACCACGTGGACGACGTCGTCTTCTTCGTGTCAACGCTGTTGCCCTCCTCATTGGCACGGTCCTTTTCTTCGCTCGTCTCCGTTCGCGGCTGCTTCTTGTCGTCGAAGCTCTTCTTGGCATTGATCGTGGGCGAGTTCGGGTAGCTCGCGTGCGGCGGGTACTCCTGCGTGAGCTCGCTGCCCAGGTGCTTCTTCCAGCGGAAGAAGTTCACGCCCGAGTACAGGAGCGACTTGACGCGCATCTTGAAGATCTCCTTGCGGGTCTTGGGGAACGGCGTCGTGTCGAGGCAAATGACGCCCGGCACGGAGAACATGTCACTGTAGCCCATGCCGAAGACGATCGCGCCCGGGCCCCACTCCTTGACGTAGGACGCCAGCTGCTTGGAGATCAGACGCTTGCTCACGATGTGCGCACCGTAGTAGTTCTTGGCGTCGATCCAGCGAATGGGCGTGCCGTTCACGATCACCGGGTCCAACAACAGGATGTCGGGCGAGATCACGCGGCGGCCGTACATCTCGACTTGTTCTTCGCAGAGGTCGTCCTGGGTCCTGCAAGGAGGGAAGGAGAAAGTAAGAGTACAGTCGATCGCATGTCAGTATTTGTTCACAACGACACCTCCATGCAAGACACAAAACAAAGCACTTACTTGACGCGGATCCCCTGGGCCTTCATGAAGTGCTCGATCGTGACCTCGAGCGACTCGGCGTTGTACGACGGCACGCCAATGAACGGGTCGCTCTTGTGCACGCTGTCGTACTCGATGGCCTTGCGGATCTCGTACTGGTCGCGCTTGGCGAGATTCTCGCTCGGGCTGTTGAGCGCGCGCTTGACCTGGATCGTGTTGAGCCCGCGCTCGCGCAGGATGATGCGCATGAGCGACACGGGCGGGTAGTTGTGCACGGTCGAGAGCTCGATGAGCGTCTTGCCGCTCGCGTACTCGTCGCTGATCTGGCGGCTGTTGCGGCGCACGCGGTGCGTGTTGACGAGCAGCGACATGCGCTGCAACTGCTTGCGCAGGTTGAGTGTCATGTTGGCCGTGATGGGCAGCATCTGCAGCAGCTCGTCGATGCGGTTCACCTGGTGGCGCTTGAGGCGCCGAAACGTCTCCTGCTGCAGAATGAGTCCCGCCGCCTGGGTCTCCAGTAGCTGCGGGATGGGCTTCACGGGCCACTCGAGCTTGATCGGCTTGAGGTCGCCGAACTTGCTCTTGGCGTCCTTGATGTCCTTGGCCGTGAGCGCCTCGGACGACGGGCCGTTGTTGTAGACCGACGACTGCATGGATGAGTACACGGACGACATGGCGAAGCACGGGTCCAGGCCCACGGCGCGCACGCCTTCCATGACAGTCAGTGCGCGGTCCTTGCGGCCCGTCTCGAGTGACGTGAGCGACGAGATCTCGGGCTCGACGCCCGAGAGCCGCATCTCCATGAGGATGTCGAAGAACGCGTCCGAGCGCCACACGAGCGACGCGCGCAGCAGCCAGTGCATGTACGTGTGCACGGACACGGGACGCAGCAGACGCAGGTGCTTAAGCACCTTGATTGCGCCGTCGAGATACTCCTTGCGGTAGCAGATGTCCAAGAAGCGGTTGTAGTCCTTAAGCTCGAGCTTCATGCCGGCGCGCTCCATAAGCTCCCAGAGCGCGATCACTTCGTCAGCGGCCGACGTGGCGTCGCACACGTCGAAGAGCGCGCGCAGCGTCTTCTCGTCCACCTTGCGGCCCTGGTTGAGCATGTCGCGCACGATGTGAATGCCTTCCGCGGACTTCTTGGCCTCGCAGCACGCAAGTACGCCCGGGATGAGAAAATTCTCGTCCAAAAACGGGTTGCCGTAGTTGCGATAGAGGTCGAAGAGCGTGTGGCCCTTGAGGAACGACTCGCGGCGCAGCTTGTCGACCAGCGCCGCGATTTCCTCGACGCTCGGCAGCGTCTTCTGCAGCGACTGAATCTCCTTGAGCGTCAACGTGATCTTGTCAGTCGCGAGGTCCTTCAGCGCGCTGGGTTTCTTCGCGACGTCAACAGCAGTCGCAGCCGTGTTGTTGCTAGTGGACGTGTCGCTGTCTGTGCTGTCCTTCTCCGCAAGCGAGCTCACCACGTGCTGCTTCTTGTAACTATGCGTCGATCCGTTGTTCGCTCGCGAGTCATTGCTGTTGTGGCTTGATGCTGAAGAAGATGCAACTGCAGCATTGCCATTCACTCTGGCGGATGACGTGTCGTTCGGCTGCTTGGCGGCTCTCATGAGCGCCGCTTCTTCGTTCAACTGCTTCTGTCCATTCACTCGCGCTGTTGTTGGTGGTGATGGTGTAGAGACTGCCGTGGCTGCAGCAGCAGGTGCGGAGGCAGTCACGACTTCTTCCTTCGCCGCCGCAGCAGAGCCATTCAGCTCAGACGCGGAACCGTTCAGCTTGCTGGCGATCGCAGCGGCCGCTGGGTGCTTCTTCTTGTTCCTCGTTGACGCCTTTCGCTTCACTTTCGCAGGAATGGGCTTGTGGATCACAGCGACAGTCGCCGAGCTGCTGCTGCTGTTTGCTGTAGTGCTGTTGAAGCGCGCAAGCAGTAGAAGCTGCGCGCGCGGCGGCTGGTAGAGCGCGAACGTCACGAGACGCGCAGAGCCGACTGAGGTGCTGGAGAGCGCGGGCGAGCAGGCGCTCGGTGCCAGGCGGCGCGCGGGGCCCGCCAGGCGGCTCGCGTGGAGCTGCAGCATCTTCGACGTGCTGCGTCTTGTGCTCTGTTCTCCTGCTCCACCCGACTGTGACGCTTTTGCAACTAAGTGCGAATAATTCGTTTCACTTGCGTTCAGTATGGTGCTGAACGGTTTGCCTTGAATGTGCGCTTACCCTGCAACACCATACTGAATGCAAGTGAAACGATTTTTCGCACTTAGCTGAAGCCCACCAAATCAAAAAAGTGTACCGGTACATACCGGTATCTGGTATGAACGGTTTCTATACCGGTTTTGTCCATTTTTCTGCCGCCAAACAACAACCGCCCGTGTCCGTGTGCGTTCATTCATTCCCCCATCAAGACGCTCCGAATCACCAGCAAGATGCTCGCTCGCCAGTCCGCCCGCCTCGTCCGCGCCTCTGTGCATGCCCGCCAGGTGTCCTCGCTCGTGAACAAGCCGAGCCACGTCGCGTCGGACCAGAAGCTCTTCACCACGTCGCACAAGCACACGTACGTCAAGCGCGACGGCGACAAGTTCATCTACGGCGGCCTCATGGGCCTCACGGCCCTCGGCTTCCTGCAGTTCTTCCGCGGCGAGCTCCACATGGCCAACGGCACGCACAAGAAGGACTAAGCACCGCCTCTTGTGACTAACACCGTAGCTCCCTGATCATCCGCTGACGCAGAGATGTGAGTGAAGAAGCGATCATGCGAACGCCGCTCGATGGTGCGGATGAACAGCGCCAGAGAGCGACGAAGGCACGTGAGCTTCTCGGCGGCTTTTTCAGCGCATGCGTGAACACAGATCGATGAAGAGAAAACAACAAGAAAATGAAGCCAGAAAAATGAAGTTTATCTACGTGATGATCAGGTAGAACGACCAAGTGCTCTCCCTGCTGTTTTATTTATTTGTCATTGTGCTTTACGTGTGCCCTCGTGCGATGTATTCACGTCATGCTGGTGATGCGCTCGCGCACATACAGACCCACGGCTGCCAGCCATACACTAACAGGGCTCAGGAGCGATTCTCTACGACGTCCTCTCTGTTTGACTTGTCCATGCGGTTGTCTGTAGCGATCGCTTGTACGCAGGACAGACCTTCTCGAACGTCACTTCCCCCTTCGTCTCCCATGCGGCGCTTTTCATATGAAGATGTTCGATCCACAAAATCACGGCTCCCACCACTCACTTGCTTTCGGTATTGAGTCGAATCTTCCTTTACGAGAACTCTTGATCTCACTATGGACGCTTAATCCCTCTACAAGAACATGACATTGACATTTGACATCCCAAGCAAGACACACCCAAACACACGAAGAAACAATGGCGACGAACCTCAGCGGCTTTGCGACGACGCCCGCAGTGCCGTCCAGCACCGCGCCGCACGACCGCGTGAGCTACGCCGAGGCGTACCAGCGCTTCTCGACACTCGAGAGCCCGTCGGGTATTGCGGACACGAACGGCAAGGCGTTCCAGGACGAGCTCGACGCGACGCTCGTGCTGCTGCGCAAGTGCCTCGTGCAGCGCCAGCTGGACGGCGCGCTCTCGGAGAACGAGAGCTTCTTCGAGCTGCAGAACGCGCAGCTGTACGCGTTCTGTGTCGAGTACTACCTGGCGATGCTCACGCCCAAGCAGACGTTCTTTCAGCAGCCGGACTCGGCCGAGAAGCTCAAGCAGGAGAACCAGCAGCAGCGCGCCGGCACTGGCAAGGGCAACGACCAGCTCCGCAACATCCTCTACCGCATCAAGTTCCTGCGCGAGGCCGACGTGTTTCACACACAGTTCCTCGACCGCGCTGAGAAGATGGGCATCTTGCAGGAGAAGAAGCGCCGCGAGCAGTACGAGCGTGTGGACGCCAAGAATTTCGCGCTCTCGCGCGACGAAAAGATCCAGCGCTTCCAGATGCAGCGCGAGATGGAGAAGAAGCTTGAGGAGGTCGCGCGCCGCAAGCAGCAACAGTCCGGTAAGAAGCCTGGCGCCAACGGTGGTGGTCAGGCGGACGACGAAGAGGAGTTCGATTTTGACGACGACATGGACGAGCTCGAGCGCGAGCAGCTCATGGCGTTCATTCAGCTCGCGGTGATCAAGTCCATGGACGAGCAGATGTCCATCAACCAGGTACGTGTATCTCAATATTACCCTTGTTATATAGGACACGGTCGGGTTATAGTGCGTCAACTGACATGCCTTCTTATCAGGAGCGCGAGATGCTGGAGACCATGGTCCGCATGAACGCGAAGACCGAGCGGAAGGACCTCTTCACAGACGCGCACCGTCCGCCGCCGCCACCGCAGGGCCAGGGCATTGTACGTATACACTTATGATATCTACCCGCTCGTCTTGTACAGAGGTACTAGTCTCATTTATTCTTTACCATGTGTCCTTGTATTGCAGAGCGTGACGCACATTAACCCGCAGTTCGAGATGCGCCGCGAGACCGTCAAGTCGGGCGTGTTCCAGCCAGGGCACCGCCTGCCGACTATGTCTCTTGAGGAGTACGCCGACATGGAGTACGCGGACGCGAAGGCGCGCCAGGAGCGCGAGCAGTACGTCTGTTGTCATACACCACCAGGCTGTTCTCTTGCATCGAGGCATGTGCTGACTTTGTGTATCTTGTGTCATGTACAGAGAGGCCCCGCAGGCGCCGCGCCGCTACGACCAGCTCATCGAGGATGGCGACGAAGACGACCTGGCACTCGTGGACGAGGCCACGTACAAGGACCGGTCGTGGGACGACTGGAAGGACGCCAACCCGCGCGGCATCGGCAACAAGAAGGGCTCACAGTTTTAGCTTAGCTCGCAGTTTTAGCTTTTAGCTCACGAAAATGGGAGCGACGAAGTTTTTTGCAAAAAAGGGACGCTTTTTTTAAATAGCAACTTGCCGGTGACGCCATGGATTGAAAGTACAGCCGGATACAAACGTAGGCGACCGCGAACCACACTGCAAACGACATGATCTTCGCGAAGCGGACGCCCAGACGCATCACCACCGCGTCGTCAGTCGAGAGCTCGAGCACGTAACCGATGCACCAGAAACAGATGAACACGGAGACGACGACCATTTGCAGCCACACGCCCATGAGGTCGCCGTTCTCGGGCCCCACACCTGGCCGCGCCGCTAGTGTCTGCAGTCTCGAGCTGACGAGCGGCGGCGTCTTCACTATTAACACCGACTTTTGCTGTTGTAGTTGCTGGTAGAGCTGTCGATAGAGCTGCTGCTACTGCTACTGGCGGTTCTTGTGGAGGGATGCGGACGGATGGATCGAGTGTTGCTGCTTTCTTCTTTTCTTCCTTTTCAGGTGTTTGTTGGTCTCGACTTCAATTCCAGAATGGACGCTATGTGTGTAACCGCACTCACGTCGGAATGATTATAACAAAATCCACAAAGGTCAAACATTGCATTATGGATGATGGTGCAAACAAAATGAAAGTGATGAGCAAGAACTTGCGTGGATCAGCGCATTGCATCTGCAGCGGTGGCTCTCACATCATAGGAGGCAATGTGTTGAGGCTGTCGTTGCAAGGACGCGTGGGCGCTTGCATCGGAGCTGACGCAGCAGGAACTGAGGGCCTCGATTGTAGCGATCTCTTCAGCAGACACTCGCTCGTCGAGTGGTAGAAACGGGAAGTGCTGCGCAAGTAGCGTTTCCGTGTTCGCACTCGCTGTGGAGTCCATGGCGACGCACTTTTTGCCCGGTTCGCGTTCCGCCAGGCTGCACTGTAGGCATGGCTTTGATGCCATCAAGTCGGTCTTCTCAACGAGCTTAAATCGACTTGTGTTCAGGATCTGCCTGAAGTTCTCGAGCAGCGGGGTCAGCACACGTTCATCGTCCTCAATCGACATGATGCCAGCGTTCACCATGGCGTAATCCAAAAAATCCACTGATCCATACATTGTAATGCTATCATCCACGATGCCGTATTTGTGGTGCTGCATGTAGCTTTGGTCGACATCTACATACACTTAAACTCGACTGGGCTTTCCATCGTCGTCGTCGCTCAGGATGGCGAGCACTTGCGAGTCGCTGCAGTGTACCTGCGTGCTGTCCGCCATCACACTCACGTCCGCACGTCTCGCCACTGCCTTGATTGTCGCTGCGAGCCGAACGTGAGACAGCACGTACATAGCGACGCGCAATGTGCGCTGCGCTCTCTCGATCAGCGCGATCACGCGCCGTACGTGCTCTTCCGACTGGAGCATCTTTGTCCTTGGAAATACCAAGATTTCCCTGGGGTTCATGTAACGACTGGGCATTCGATGCAGCCGAAGGGCCGAGCGAAATGAGCGCTGGCCTGGCGTAGAGCGAGGAAGCGTTGGGAGGCAAGGACCACGGGCGTGTGCGGAGAGAAGTGAAGAGGCGAAGTCGATGGCGAGGCAAGGAGCTGGAGTGGAAGGCGGTTGTTGGTATTGAGGTAAAATGAGAGGTGACTGTGTGAGTCTGTCTGTTTCTGCCTGCCTTCCTACTCGTTGTTTCTTGTCCAAGAGGGGCGCCCTGTGGGTATGACATGGGCGTAGGACACAGACACGCATATCTGTGTCGCAAGCCACAGATCCTGCCGTGCCTTTACCCCACTGGATTCTTTCTGATTTCTTTTCTATCTAATATGAATCTTCAACTTGTCGCACGTGCCTTGCGTGCGTGTGGTTTACGCTACTTGTTTTCTTTTGCTATCCTAGAGTGTATGTAAAAAGGGAGAGTATACATGATGATGGCCCGCACGCCAAGAGTGAAGGTCCTGGAATCGTGCATCCTTACATTCAGTGACTGACATGCTTCCTGCTGTTGCTGTGCTACACTTCCCTCCACAATGGAAACCCAGAACGACAGCCTGTACATCCGCAAATTCTCGGCTCAACTGGAACACAATTCGATTGCGATGAACGAGGCTCTCATTTGATCTCTAATGTTACGAAACTCCATAATCAAGAGCGCAACGCGTCGGGAAGCTAAGTCACCCTCAATGCAAGATACTCAGCTTGCCCAGATCGTCAAAGAGATCGCTGTTGCACTAGTCCTCATGCGGAAAGAGAATCAAGAGCTCCATGAAGAGCTGAAAGAGCTCAAGGAGATGATCCGTGCTCGTGCTCCAGATGCTGCTGTTGACAGTCGGACCGACGAAAAGCGACCCCTCCTCGTGCTCGAGCTCGTGGTTCAGCTGCTGCACATGAGGATCAGGCGGAAGGAGGAGTGGCTCTTCCACTACCAGTCTCATCTGAATCCATCGCGACTGTGAGCAAGCCGCCGCGTGCAACAACAGCCAAGAAGCCGAAATCAGCTCTCCGGAACACTGTGAAGAAGGCGCTCGCAATCGTGTGGTATGGATGCCACACTACAGCGTCGCGGCCACGGGATCGACATGCAGCACAGAGTCGTCAGCGGTATTTCGAACAGAGGCATGCTGTCTTCTTCATGAAGCTGTTCTTACTAAGGGGTTCACGCTGCAGTCTCTTCTCTATACTCAAGACGTTCTTCAGCTGGGCCGCATAGCAAAAGCGGGTCTTCTCCAGTTCCTGCACTCTCACAGTGTCACTGCGAGCGGGTACAGGACAGTTGCTGCGGCGATGAAGAAGCTCCGCGTGGAAAATCAGCTTGACGAGCTCATTGCAAGTTTCCAGGTGTTGTCACGAGCTCCTTTCCCTCTGGATCTGGTTCGCTCTTCTGGACAGCACAATCTGGATCTCTCCCTCTACGCAGTGTTGCCTGATCACGCGCTCAGGGTCTCTCGCTTCCCGAATAGCGGGTGCTCTTGCGCATTCGCCTTCGCACTGGCTCTGAATCTCTGCGGGCACTCGACGATCGGAGATCGGAGGCCTGGACCGGCTGATACACTTTGAAGATTTGTGGTCTGAAATAGGCACTCGATGATCCGAAATTGGAGGCAAACGCTGGCTGATCATCCTCGGCTATTTGGATCGTCGGCTCTTGGCCGCGGAGCTTGACTGGTGATCGTTGCCGGCGACCTTCCATCGACGACTCGCCGCGCTAATACGCGATCTGTGCGTCGGCGTACACCGGATCTCATCAGAAGTCTTTATCCAGGTTCTCAGCACTGTGCCTTGCACATCGCTTCCTGCCGTCTCGTCTGGCGCGATCTGGGTACACACAATCTGGATCGTCTGGCAATGGGCAGTTGGTGGATCTGAGCCTCTTCAAGCTGATCCTGCGACCCGGGTCCCTTTCCTGGATTTTTCATCCCGTTACATCACAGCTACTGGACTTGTCCTGAGAAGAACCTGCATTCGCTCTGCTGTTGGCAACGGAACTTCTGAGCAACCGAATTCTGCGAAACGGATGACAAGGATTCTCTCCGACAAGGCGCTTGCGTGACTCTTTCGGTGAGGCGAAACCTCGCAGTCAGCTCAGTTTGTACATGTATGTACGACCTTTGACAATAGGTTTCTTCATTGATAGCTGCAGTAAAGACTGAGAAGCCACCCACCACTGCTGTGAAGGCTCAGCAACTCATTATCCAATTTGACGAGCTGTGATCGAACCAATCTATCAGCCAGTTATCAATCAAACGCCATCTTGCAACAACAGCCAAACCATGATCAGTATCTCCAAGTCGCTATGCCTGCTCGCTGCCGCCGTTCTTCTACTGCTGCTCTTAGTCCCAGCTATCGCCGCGATGGCGGTGGGCACTTCGCCTGGACGCAGCCTTCGCGTCGAAAGCGCAAGTGCTACTTTGTGCTGCATGAGGTTTGATCCTGCATTACAAAAACTAACGACACGCTTTTTCTATCACGAACACGTCAAAGCCAAGTGAGCCCGACCGATGCGCTGCTGACAAAGTATTACAGAGCACTAGCAGCCTGCGAGCGCGAATACAACAGTAAGATGGCGATTCTTAACCAGAGCTGACAGTGGATGGCCCCCAGGTCTACAAGAACCAATTCGTCAGCGCCAAGAACAAAGTCCAAGCCTGCATGGCAAAGCTTGGTTCTTGCCCGGCACTCTAAAGCACCACCACGGCGTTGCTGGGATGCTATAGGCTGCTCTCAGTTTGTAGTTATCATCCTGTGGAAGTGTCGCGAACGTGCCGCATAAATGTGCCTTAGTCCTCAACAAATTAACGCAACTTCTCTTCTTTACGGTATTGTCCGGTACACTCACCATTCTCAATAGTGCAAAAGAAAATTGCACGTGTGGAATATAAAATGATAAAGGCGACATAGTCAAAGAGGTATCGAAAAGTAAAGGTATTATTTGGCGAGCGCTCACGAAAGAGGGACAACCCGAAGCCTCTCCATTCGAGCCAAAAGCTCGAACACGTCGACGTCGAGGATGCCCGTGTGCTGCCAGCAATTTGCTACAGCGCTACTAGAGACTGCCTCCCACGCCTCCTGTGCCCATGTCATTGCTTCGAGCAC
>JAADXK010000330.1:0-28375 GCA_023337805.1 Globisporangium barbulae
AAGGTGTTCCCGTGTCGTCCTCCATGCTACAGGGAAAAGCATGCTTGGTTGCTGAAGCAGAGGGGATCGAGAAGGACGTGTTCACTGGTGCATGGTCGTGGAGGAAGCTGTTCTTGCAGCGCCACGGCTTCTCGTTTCGCGTGCGAACGCGACAGGGCCAACGCACGCCGCCCGCCATGGAGACTGCGGCGATAGAGTTCTGGTCGAGCGTCGAGCGTGTGAAGTGCGAGCTTGGCGTCTCTCGAGTATACAACGCGGATCAGTCAGCGATTTGCTTCGAGTACCTGCCCAAGCGCACCGTCAGCAGCAAGGGCGAGAACACTGTTTGGATTCGATGCGGCGGCAAGGACAAAGAGAGGTTCACCGGCATGTTCCTCGCGGACTCTGACGGTAATCAGTACCCGCCGTTCTTCGTTCTCAAGACCCCATCATCCAAGAACAGCAACACGGCATCTGACAACACTATGGCGCGTCGCGGATTTGGGTCACGGCTTTGGAAAGAGATCAAAAGTCTCTCGAGCTCAACTGGCGCTCAGATCTACGGTAACCGATGTGGTTGGTGGAATTCTGATCTAACTGTTGAATTTCTAGACTTCCATTTTGCAGACCGCTCTTCTGACGAACCGGTGTTGCTGCTACTCGACGACTTTTCGCCACATTGGACTGCCGACGTTGCCAGCCACGCGGAGGATCTGAACGTGCTCCTTCTCAAGGTGCCGCCCGGTCTCACCTCAGTCTGCCAGCCGGCAGACGTCGCGTGGTTCGGTCCACTCAAGCGGCGCCTTCGTGAGAAATGGGTGCAATTTTTGACCGACCAACTTCGCGAGCACGATCGAATGACCAGTGGAACGCCATTCAAGCTTCAGGCGCCGACGCGAACTGATGCAATCCAGTGGGCGTGCAGATCCTGGAACAGCCTTGGTTCTAGTGTTGTGAAAAGTGGCTTCAAAAAGCACAAGAAAGCAGAGGAACCCCCAGAGCCACCCCGAAACGATCTAGTTGAACGTCTGGAGCAGCTTTCATATGTTGTCGAGCTTATTAGAGATTCTGATGATGTTGTGAGAGAGTTAGAGTAACTTTTTAAACAGTGAAACAGCATTTGTGTCACTCATATTCCTTTGCTTTAACAATGCGGCACAAGCAATTTGCCAGACCCTGGGGGACGCTGAACCTGGAACCCCAAACCAGGCGCTACCTCGAGGGATTCGCTTTAGTGCCTGGGAACTGCTCGGAAGTGCCGATGAGGTCATCGACATGATGGTGATGCTATAAGCAGACGAAGACCCACACGCAGTGATTTTGCAATTTTCTGGTCAAGCTCACAGAGGATTTTTTATGCACGTATCAAACCAGAACATTTGGTTTTTCTCTTCAAACGAGGTTTTTCATTTGTATGCGGACACATCTGTCTGAATTTACTAATGTTTTACAGTATTAACATTTGCATACAATTGCAAGCTAAACACCAACAGAGCCAAGGAAATGTTTTTTAAGGTATTGAAAAAGCACTGTTTAAAATGCTGCAAGTGTTTTCACCTCCCAGAAAGCACATTTTAAAGAGGCTAGTATTGGGGTAAAGTTCCATACAAAATGATGGGCGAAATCATGGCTTGTCCGTTTGTATGGAGATTGCTATTGTAAAGATAAGCCATGATTTCGCCCATCATTTTGTATAGAAGAAACAGTGATAATAGTAGCCTCTAAGGCTACTATTATCATGCGTCCCCAAGCGACGCGAAGGGCCATGAGCGAACGAGAGCGTGCACCAGTGTGTCCACCAGAAGCAAGAAGCCATTGAGAGAGAGGAGCCATGTCTGGAGGGATGAACCTGTCGCCGGCGGAGCTGCTGAAAGTGGGGCCGATCTCCAGTCGCCACTCGCTGCGTCTGCTGCCGCTGAGCAAGAAGAAAAAGAAGGTATGTGCGTCTGACACAAGATGTTTCCAACACACACAGTGAACACACTCACTCACGCGTGAGAGCCTCGCCTTCAATACACGCTGCTATCGTTGTGTGCGCGTATGTATGTGTCTTGTGCAGCAAAAAATCGTCGTGGGGGACGAATATGGCGCGGTGTCCAGCTTCCAGATGAAGAAAGGCGAGCCTCAGGTACACATCACGCTCTTGAAGGACTTTGACTTTGAGCAGGCAAAAGCCAGCACTCTAATTGACGACTTGTCATGCCTTCCTATACGAGCAGAGCGTGTTCAAGGCGCTGGCGCTGGGTGGACCCGTGACGTCCGTGCACATGGGCTCGAGCAAAGGGACGGAGGACAAAGCGTTCGTGTCCACGGGCCAGAACGTGCATGGGTACAATAAGAAGGGGAAGGAGTTCTTCAAGTTCCAGAGCAACCTGGCCGAGCCAATGAACAAGATTCATACGTTCGACACCAAGCTCTGGACTGCAACCGACTACATCTTCAACCAGTACGACAACGGCCAGGACAAGCACTCGTACATGAGCGCCGACAAGATCAACGACTCAATTGTCTTCCCCGTGAACCACGAGCAGGACTTCTTCGCGCTGCTCGGGTGCCAAGACCGCTACTTGCGTGTAGTCAAGGACTCGGAAGCCGTGGCCAAGAAGTCGGTCGCGACGCCCGTGACTGCGGTCTGCCGCGTACAGGGCAACGCTAAGAGTGGTACGTACACTGCGCCAGGCGCCGCTCAGCTGCTCTATGGCACGACGGTGGGCGGGATCGGTCTCGTGACGTTCAACGGCGAGAAGCTCAAGACCAAGTGGAAGGTGTCCAACAACAGCAGCGACTCGGCGCCGTCGGCGATCAACTCGATCGCTACCTTCGACTTGAACAAGGACGACCACCCAGAGATCCTTGTGGGCCGCGACGACGGCCGCGTCGAAGTGTACTCATTCGACCACTCGGGCGACGTCTTCAAGCAGTACGAGTACGCCAACGCCGACAGCGTGCGCTGTGTGCAAGGCGGCGTCATCTCGACCCCGGGCTTTGAGGAAGTGGTGGCCACGACGTTCTCGGGCCGCGTCATGAGTTTTACGACCGAGCCGCTCGACCAGCCGGACGCGGATGACTCGTACGGCCGGTCGCGCGGGACGGTGTACCGCGAGACGCGCATCATGAAGCTGCGCAAGGAGATCCAGGCGCTCGAGGACAAGATCATGAAGGAGAAGGACCGGTCGCTGCGGTCGCGCGAGAAGGAGTTCTTGCCCGTGGCCGAGGACCTGATCATGAACCACAAGTTCCAGCTCAACCCGGTGTTGGGCGCCTACGACGTGTCCATCGAGATCCCGGTGAACATCCAGTCGGTCATCCTGCACTCGGCCGTGCCCATCGATCTCTTAGAGAACGAGAAGAACCACGCGATCGTGAGCAAGTCATCGCCGGACCCGGCCAGCAACACGCACTTTCTGGCCACCTACCGCTGCCTCGAGCAGACGCACCGCCTCGAGTTCAACATCCGCACGATCGAAGGCCAGTTCGGCGACCTGGAGGTCACGGTCGTAACGGATGCGCAGCCACGCGCCGCGCAGTGTATCAGGTTCTACGTCAAGCCGCTGTCGCTGCACCACCGCGTGAACGAAGTGAGCGACGACGAGCTCAAGCGGCCGACCAACACTCTCCAGTTCAGCGGCGCGTTCACGCTCGTCCAGATCCACGAGTGGGTCTCCATGTGCCTGCCCGAGGTGCCCGGCCGCCTGCAAGATGACGACGTGCAGATGTTCTACAAGAACACGTTCCTGGGCAACCTGCTCATCTGCCGCTACCGGAAAGGCGAGGCGACGTTCTCGTCGCCCTCGGTCTCCGTCATCGCAATCCTCAAGGAGGTGATTACCAAGGAGGCCACGACGCGCAAAGTGACGCTCAACATGGCGCTCGACGTCAAGAAGGAGACGGTGCCGGTCATGCTCGGCTTCCTCAAGCCACTGCTGGACGCCAAGCACGCGCTCGCGTCCCAGGTGAAGCTCATCGAGGGCATCAAGGAGCTCCAGATGCACGAGGACGATTACGCCGCGTGGATGGCGCCCGAGTACCAGCACATCCTCGCGCGCCAGGAGCAGATCCTGAGCGAGTTCAAGGCGAGTCCCAAGGCACTCAACTACCTCGCCGGCATCCTGACCGATCTTTACGTAGACCTCTGCAAGTTCCGCGGCACGAACGTCAAGCAAAACCTGCCGCGGCTCTACCAGCTCATCGAGCACTACCACTTCGACAGTCTCGTGGACTTTTACCTACGCGAATAGGGAATCAAATAGGAGCCGAGGAGTCCTCGCTGCTCACACCATATGATGAAGAGGTACACTGTGAATATCAACTCGTTTCAGTACTCCTCCATTAAAAAGCGGTGCTACTGCTTCTGCTTCATGCGGCCCAGGCGAAAGTTCTCAAAGAACGCGAGCATGGCGCTGTCGATCTGCGGCTGGATGAGCTTGAGCGCCCTGAGAAAGTGCCGAATGCACACACATTCGGCACTCTTGGATTCGTCGATAGCCGCCATCGCGGCCTCGCGGCAGAGCGAGTAGAGCTCTGCGCCCGAGAACTGCGCGGTCGCGATCGCCAACTCTTGAAGGTCCACATCTCCATCGAGAGGCATCAGTCTGCAATGGATGGCCAGGATCTCACGACGCGCCTGGAGGTCCGGCGGTCCAACGAAGAGCACGCGGTCGATGCGCCCGGGCCGCATGAGCGCGCTGTCAATCAGGTCCGGTCGGTTCGTGGCCGCGACCACGAGCACCTGCTTGAGCGGCTCGATGCCGTCGAGCTCAGTCAGCAGCTGGCTGAGCACGCGGTCGGCCACCTGGGAGCCGCCGTCACCGCCGCGCTGGCTCGCGATCGCGTCAATCTCGTCAAAGAACACGACGGTCGGTGCGGCTGCGCGCGCCTTACGAAAGATCGCCTGTACGGCCTTCTCAGACTCGCCGACCCACTTGCTGAAGAGCTCGGGGCCCTTGATCGCGATGAAGTTCATCGAGCTCTCGGTCGCCAGAGCCTTGGCCGTGAGCGTCTTGCTGCAGCCCGGTGGACCGTACAGGAGCACGCCCTTTGGTGGCCGAATGCCCATGCGTACGAAAGCCTCCGGGTGCTGGAGCGGCCACTCGACGGCCTCTTTGAGCTGCTGCTTGATCATGTGCTGGCCGCCGATGTCGCTCCAGAGCACGCGCGGCACGTCGATCGCGATCTCGCGTAATGCGCTCGGCCGGATGCCCTGCATCGCGTGCTTGAGGTCGCTGAGCTCCACTGAGAACGACGGCAGCTGCGTTGCTGGGTGCAGCGGATGGCAGGCTTGGGTCTCTCCACCATTCAGTTGAAGCTGTTCACTTCGACGAAGCGCAAAGGACCGCTGCAGAGCCAGCAGCGCCGCCTCCTTGCACAACGCACTGAGATCTGCACCCACGTACCCGTGCGCCGAGCCGCTGAGCTCCTGGAGCTGCTCGTCTGACACACTGTGCGGCAAGCGCGCGAGCGTCACGCGTAGGATGTCGAGGCGGTCCTTGGCGTTCGGGATTGAGATCTCGACCTCACGGTCGAACCGGCCGGGGCGCCGGATCGCCGGGTCCAGCGCGTTCGGCCGGTTCGTGGCTGCGAGCACCACGACCTGCGCGCTGCGCTCGAGCCCGTCCATGAGCGTGAGGAGCGTGGCCACCATGCGCTTCTCCATGTCGCCCACGCGGCCGTCGCGCTTGGGGCAGATCGCGTCGATCTCGTCGATAAAGATGAGCGACGGGCTGGCACGCGCCGCGTCTTGGAAGATCTTGCGCAGATTCGCCTCGCTCTCGCCAATGTACTTGCTCACGACCTCGGGTCCGTTGATGAAGAAGATCTTGGCGTTCAGCTCCGCCGCCAATGCGCGCGCAATGAGTGTCTTGCCCGTCCCCGGGGGGCCGAACATGAGCAATCCCTTCGGTGGTGGTAGTCCAAACTTGCGGAACATGTCCGGGTTCACGAGCGGCTGCTCGATGATCTGGCGGATCGTCTCGATCTCGGCTTTCAGGCCGCCGACCGACGCGAAACCTCGCAGCTGCTGTGGTGCAGCACTAGCGGGTTCTGTATCACCGGAGTCTGTTGTTGTTGCTGGGCTGAGCTTGAGCGCTGCGAGCTGGTCTTCAATGGGATGTTCTCCGTTTTCTTCGACTTCTTCTCGCTTCTCCCAGTCGATCACCAGTGCTGACTGCCGCGTCATGCGGTAGACCACCACCTCGTCATTCGTCGCTGCGTCATTTCCACCACCATCGCCTTCATTATTCGCCTCATGACTCACTTTCACGACCATGAACACTGTGTTTGCGCCGTGGACTGAGAGCGAGAGCAGCGCTTGCCGATGCAGCAGCACGCCGTCGAGCATCGCGGCCACGTACTGTGCGAGTAAATTGCGTTCCTTCTCGGACGGGAGGCGGATCGCGCGCGACACCACGTGCAGCGTCACTGTCTTTGCTTCCTTCTGTGTCACTATCGTGCCTTGTACCTGCTGGAAGGGCAGCACGTTGACGACCTCCACGCACTGCTGCTTCATGTGGTCTTCCCACATGGAGCTCAGGCCCACGCCGTGCCGCTTGATTTTATCCATGGGCCACGCGATGCCACACAGCAGTAGCCGCCGCCGCTGTTGCTGCTCGCTCTGATCACTACTACTGGAGAACACTGCGACGTGGCTGCCGGCCTCGATGCGGAACGCGCTCATGTCCTGCACGCTCAGGTAGACCTTGGAGAGCCCGAGCGCCGAGCGCGTGCCACCGCGAACGAACTGCACGCGGCCGCGAAGCTCTGAGTCTGTTGCTGCTGCTGCTGTTGGTGGTGGTGATGACGCATTACGCTGCTGTTGCTGTGCTGCGTGTCTCGCCATGCTCTTCGCTGCCTGTACGTCTGCCTATAGGTCTAGAGAGCACGTGCGTGGATCGCCAGGCGCATGTGTCGTTGTCGCGCTGCTTTTTATGGTTGGCACAGCCCAGAGCATTCACTTCAGTGACATAGATGATGTGTCACTATTAAAATATAGTGCCATTTGCATTCCCTCTTCAAATAGATACTCAAATTGGTGTAACGTTACGACGGTAGAAATGGCTACATTTTGGATTGACAGCGAATAATAAACACGCACAGACCACTCAGCAATAGTCAACGTTCTCTATGTTATAAAAGTGCGTGTGCACGTCGACTGAGGCCGTTGCTTTCTGCATCTAAACTCTATAGCCCCGCGTCCGTGTTGAGGATGTACTTGTCGTGGTCCTTTGCAGTTCGGATCAGCGCTCGCCACGCGCGGCTCTGCTCGAGCAGCTGCGAGTTCCCGACGATCCACAAACTGCTCTTCGCGCGCGTGATCGCGACGTTCATGCGGCGCTCGTCCGCCCAGAAGGCGTCCAGTTTCCCCTGCGAGCTGCCGCCGTTGTTGCCTCTGCGTCGGTTCCCACCCCCGCCGCTCGTTCGCACACACGAGTAGATGATGATCTCCTTCTCGCGTCCTTGGAAGCCGTCCACCGTGTTGACCTCAATGTCGAGTCGCTGGTCCACGTCCTTTTCAAGTCGGGTTAAGTGCGAGCCCAGCTCATAGATCTGCTGCTTATACGGCGCGATAATGCCAATCTTCTTCCGCCAGTCCATCTCCGGATACTTCTTCAGCAGACTGCGCACGAGCAGCAGGATGAACTCGACTTCCGTCAGATTGCGCAGCGACTTGGAGCCGCTCACCTGGCTCTGCTGACCGCTGAGCACGTCAAAGAACGCAAACGGCTTAAACAGCCGATCTGCGTGGTACTTGCGCGCCGTCCAGTCCTTCATCTTGGCGTCTTGCACGAGCTTGCCCTTGTAAAAGTACCGCGACGGGAACTCGGAGATGTCCGGGTGCATGCGGTACTGTCGGTTCAGCAAAAACACCTGCGAGCCGTTCTCCACAAAGCGCTGGAACAGACTGCGGTCGTAGCCCACGTCCAGGAGCTTCTTAGAGATCACGGTCGCTGGCAGCTGGCGGTGGTCGCCCACCAAGATCACCCGGTTCGGACGGAACTTGAACGGGATCAGCGCGCTCGCCTCCACGGCTTGCGCCGCTTCGTCGATGACCAGCGCGTCAAACTCGTGCGCAAACTCACACATCGCGACTGAACCGGCGCCACTGAGCGTGCAGAACACGATCTGCGCGTTCTTGACGATGCCCTGACGTGCCATCTTGGCGTTCGGAAATGAGTTCTTGTGCTTGGTCACGAGGTTCTCTAGCAAGATCTCCTCAACCTCCTGCGCGTACTTGCGCCACTTCTTCTTCTTCATCTTCGTGTTGTCCGTCTGCAGCTGGCCTTTGCCATTGGAGCTGTCCGACGATGACGATGATTGCTGCAAACTCTCGGGGCGACCGACGCGCACGATGCGAGGGCGGTACGTGCAGCCCTTTACACCGTCGTACACGCCTTCGCTCAGCAAACGGACAATCAGCTCATCCACCGCAGCGTTGCTCGGTGCCGCCACGAGGATGCGGATCGTCGTTTCGGCAACTGTTCTCGGCCCAGATGACGCGTTCCCGTTGCTCAGTGACGCGCCAATGCGGATGCGCGTCGATTCTTTCGATTTCTTCGGACCACCAAGCGCTGCGCCGTCCAGTAGCGCACTCAGCACACCGAGGATCGTTTTGGTCTTTCCTGTGCCGGGCTGTACAAAACACACACGCATACGTTAGATACACCCAGCCATTCGCAGTCTCCACACTGTAACGAAGCCAAGACGTACTGGTCCCTGAATGATCACGTGGGTCTCCTCGCCAATGCACCCGAGAATCGCGTCCAGCTGCGACGCGTTGTACTTCTTCGCCAGCTCAGTGTGCAGCGCCGGCGTGAGTCGGCTCTTGGCCTCTTTCTTTGATCCAGTACCAGAAGTATCGCTTATTTTTTTCCCGTCACTATCACCGCTCGCACTCATCTTGCCTTCGAGCAGCGAGCGCTTGATCGACGACGAAAAGAAGCCGACGGACTTGATTGCCTGAAACTCGCGCGCACTTGTCGTCAGGTTGTGCACCTGCTCAAGACGCCACTTCCAATTCGCAGACCTCTGGTTCGCGAAACACATCTCGGTGAGCACCGAGAAATCCTCCTTGGGGTTTGCGTGGTCGCGCTCACGAGTGCGGATCAGCACGCAGATGAGGTCGTTGTCGTTATCACCACCTCCTCGTCCTCCGCCGGAGCCACCGCCTGAGCCACTGCCACCAATCGCGACGACCGAGTTGCAGAGCACGACGCCGTACACGATCATCTCGTACTGCTTCCAGCGCGGCGAGCGCAGCATAATGAGGTCGCCACTGATGAAATCCGACGAGGACGATGAAGAGCCGCCACCTCGCCCAAAATGCTGCGCGCGGAAGGTCAAGATGAAGTCGTTCTTGCCGGACGTCGTGCCGCTGAAGCCGCTCTCCATGAATATGCTGCTCGAGTTGAGCTGTAACGAGTGCTGCTGGCCCCCACCACCAGACGCACGGCCGCAGGGCGACACAGATGTCAGAAAGAGACCCTTGGAGCTGTTCTGGTTGCTAAACTGCTCCGAGCTGCGCAAAGAAGCCGCAAGCTCTTCCATGATCGCTTCGATCTGCACGCTC
This sequence comes from Globisporangium barbulae, assembly GCA_023337805.1. Classification (NCBI taxonomy): domain Eukaryota; phylum Oomycota; class Peronosporomycetes; order Pythiales; family Pythiaceae; genus Globisporangium; species Globisporangium barbulae. The sequence goes on from JAADXK010000330.1 coordinate 9,542, forward strand.
GTGTACTCGCTCAGGCTCGCGTACTTTGCCGGAAGCGTGCTGCGGAAGTAGCGCCGCAGATTCGCCTGGTGCTTGTCGGGCACCTCGATCCGTCGAGGCGAGAGCTCGAGGATGAACTCGTAGAACTCGTCGAGCGCGGGCCACAGTAGCGTGCTCTTGACGGTCGAGTTGGTATTGCTACCGCTGCTACCCAAACTGGATGAGGACACTGTTGAGCTTCCAAGCTGGTGCTTCGCTCGAGCGATCTTCTTCTCAGGAACGGTGGCGGCACCGTCACTAACAGGATGGTCATCACTAGGTCGAGGACGTTTCTTGGGGACTGGTTTGCTGGCGTCACGACCGAGCTTCGGCTGGTCTTTCACAGACCCTGTCGCGTCAAGAGAAAAGACACCTCGCTGCTGTTGTTGGGATCGTTGGCTGGTAGATGACGATCCCTTAGCAGCGGTTGATGTGCTGGAGCCACCACTGCCGCTCGCAGCAGCTTTGAGGGCTGCTTCGAGCATGTTGGACGTGCCACCACCAGCTTCGCCATTCTCTCCGTCGTCGCCATCATCATCTGATTCGGTCTCGCTGTCGCTCTCGGAGGACGAAGAGATTTCTTGCACCCGCAGTCGGGCTTTTGCAGCTCGAGGCTGAGGAGCGCCGACCTCTTCTTCTTCGTAATTGTTGTCGTCTTCGAGATCCGCTGCTTCCGCCGCCCTGTCGGATTTAATTTCCGCCCAAGGCGTCACGTCGTCGTCTTCCGCAACCATTTCAGCCACGTCTTCCTGAGCTTCAGCACAACCAGTAGATTCTCGAGGCGCTCGCTCATCAGGTGTGTGACTGACGCCAGCATCAGCGGAGATGGTAGAATTCGAGGCAACTGGTTCCGTAAAACTGCGCTTGCTTTCATTGTCAGCTTCGGCCAGGGTCGTGCTCGAGCTTGTGCTTGGGCGAGCTGGGATTCTGAGTCCAGTTTGTTCACTTATAGTCTCTTCATGGGTCAATTTGGATGGTGAGGAAGGACGGGGCGACTGACGAGGCGAAGAGATATGCCCCGACTGCGTGCCTTCTTCCTCCACGCCCATGCTCGCATCCTCCTGACCACCAGCACCAGTGCCATCACCAGTGCCAGCATCTTCACCATCATTGTCGTCTTCATCCGCTTCCTCTTCGTCATGGGCCTTGTACTGCTGGTAATTGCCTCTGTCGATCGTCGAGACGCGGGAGGTTGCGTCCTGACTCGGCTCATCAAACGCCTCCTCCTCGTCTTCCTCGTCCGGCTCTTCGACATTCGCGCTCTGACTCACGCCACTGCCTTCGTTCTCGGACGATTGCTGTGTATCAGCAACACCTTCGCTCTGATAGTCGGCGGCTGCCTCATTCGCTTCTTCGTCCATTCTTCCATCGTCTCCCTCAGAAGCGAGACCTTGCGCTACACCAACCTGCGTGCCTCCTTCGTGAACTCCCTCTTCAGCTGGAGTCTGTGATTCAGTGGAATCATTTTCACTTGCCTTGTCGGGTTGACGCTCACTCGGAGAATCACGAGTACCACGAGAGTCGTCGACAGCAGTGTAAGGCAATAAGTGCAGAAAGTGATGATGACCGTGGTCGTGGTCGCGTTGCTGCGCCGCAAGAAATCGCGCCGCTGGTTCACTTCCATTCTGATCCTGCTGCACGCAACGTCCATCACTTCCACGTGCTATTTCAGCCGAGTGCTCGCTTGCATCAGTCGATACTGGTTCCTGCTTGATCATCTCAGCACCTTGATACAGATCCAACAAGCGCCTTGCCATGGGCTGAGATTGCAAATCTTGCACTTTTGGTGGTTGGTTTGTTGTTTGCAGGGCTTGAGTGTCGTTGGCGATCGCTGGTAGTGAACTGGACGCCAACAGCGAAGACGATGCAGACGAAAACATCGTTTCTCTAGCTGACTGGATATGCCGAGTCTGGTAGATCTGAGACACCGGTGGCGGTGGAAATCCAATATTGAGCGGAGCTGAGAGTGTCTGTTGTGCTGCAGCAGTTGCACCAGCAGTTGCGCCCGAGGAAGAGGAAGAGGCCGCAGCTGCCTGGAGCAGCTCGTTCGATTGGCGCAGGAGCTCGTTCTCACGCTTGAGTCGCTCGAATTCGCGCTGCACATCTGAAGACATTGCTGGCACTTGATTCTGCACAATACAGACACACGCAACGAGACACGACGTGAGCGCCAGTGGTTCGCGAGTGACATGACACTGAGCTCGAAAGAACATGTACCTGAGAAGGCTCACTCTTGACGTCTTGGACGAGCTGCGACGAGCCATCTCGACTTCTACCCGTTGGCTCTTGTTTGATTACACTACCAGCCTCTAACTGCTGATGAGTGGGACGCAAACTGAAGTGCTGGTACATATTTGAGGATGAAGAAGGAGGCGGACGCACAGGCAGTATGGGCGCTGAGGGCTTCGTCGGCATCGTGAGGCTGCGCTCCACCTCGTCGAGCGCCAGCATGAACGCCATGTCCTCGTTGAAATCGTCCGAGATGAATTCGTTCTTGATCAGATTAGGCTCTGATACGGCAGCAGTGGGCTGTGCGATGGGAGCAGGAGCAGCAACAGGAGCTTGAGGTGCTGATAAAGTTGCTGTGGAAGTCGTCGGATTAGGATGAATCGCTGGTGCTTGTGGTTGAGCCGTATGTTGAGCAAGCATTGGTGGTGGTGGATGGGATGGCGACACTGGAATGTGCTGCTGCTGAATGCTGTGAATCTGCTGAGCTGGAAATGGTGATGTCACTGGCTGTTGCTCTTGCTGCTGTTGGTAAATGCTGCGATGAGGCTCTACCACAGTAGTGGTGACAGGAGGCACGACACTCGGCTCTTGTGCGTGTGTGTGGATGTGTCCATCTGCGTGCCCATGCGTGACGCTGTTGCAGTTGGCGCAATGCAGCGTCTGGATCCGCAATTCGACTCGCTCCTGTTGCTCGCGCAGCAGCTGCGCGCGGATCTCTGCGATAGTCGTCTGCCGGCGCGCCACGGGTGCTGCACGCGGCTTCCTAACCGCCGCTGTGGCAGCTGTTGGTGCTTTGGCTTTGGCTGACGCAGGTGCCGTGGTAGCTGCAGCTCGCTTTCGGGGCGTCTTGACAGGATCTTTGAGCACTGATGGGTCGCTAGCTGCTGGCTTTCTCGCACGAGGAGCTGCCGCAGTGATGGCACTCCTAATTACAGTACTAGCAGCACTTGGTGTTGGTGGTGAGGCTGTTGTTAGTGGAGCTGCTGTTGTCGTGGTGGTTCTCGCTCGCTTCTTGGGCTGCTCTAGTGCTGGCGGCAGCACACCATCGCTTTTGTCTCGCGACTGGCCTCTAGATGTTGACGGCTCACTAGACTCCACAAAAGACCGACTGCTCTTCTTATTGCCAGCACTGCTGCTACCTTTGCTCTTGCTGCTCGCGAGGCGCCGCTGGAACTCGCGCATGCCCACTTCGACGCTCACGAACTCGCTCTCGTCCCGCTGCGCGGCCGCGCCGCTGCTGAGGCGCTTCTTGGGCTTCTTGCGCAGCGCGAGCGACGGTGCGGAGGGCGAGGACATGTCGCTTACTGACGTTTGTGCTACGTGGCCATGCTGTGGGCCCGAGGTCGTCGCGGAAGCTGCTGCCGCGCGCGCCGATGGACGTGTCTTCCTGCTGTCCATACAACCTCCGAGTGTGCAAGTCACGCTTCCCAAGAAAAGCTGTCCAAAAGCGGAGTCAAAAGTACTCAAATGAATCCAAATTTACTTTAAAGTTATGCTACAATATGTGATTTACGGTCTATAGAAGCAAAATGCTCAAAAAGACAAGGTAGGTGGCAAAAATGTGTCTCGAGGTTGGAATGAACCCATCCCACTTGGTTTGGGCATCGTGACCCAAAATAAGCCATCAGTACCACGTACTTGTCACAAAAGACAATTTGATCTTACGAAATGTATTTAGCTTTCTTTCAAGTTTTAGAGCCAGCGGCATTTTCAAAACCGTAAAATAAATCCTACAAACATCAAGTTACCATTCGAATTGATTGTGCAAAACGCTAAAGTTGCCCATTTGAGGGCTTGGAGCGAGCGCGTTTAAGCGCGCTTAAGTGGGAATCGCGGTCCGCCAGTCTTTTTTTCTGGAAGAGGGGGAAGAAGCCGCCATTCTCACGCAACGCACCAGGCAAGCAGGTCCCCCCGCTCGCCTTCTCTCCACGTCAGCAGCAGCAGCACCAACAACAGCAGCAGACATGTCGGACAAGGCCGAAGAAGTGACGCCTCCAAAGGTCGACGTCGAGGAAGCCGAGGCCGACGAGGGCAACAAGGACCCGGAGTCGGAGGAGCCACAGGCGTACTTTGAACCAGTCGTCAAGCTCGATGAGGTCGAGGTCGTGAGCGGCGAGGAGGACGAGGAAGTGTTGTTCAAGATGTGAGTTGTGCTTACAATTGCTATTGATGAGTGCATCCTGTGGCACTAACGCAATGGACTAAGGAGGGAGGTGGTTTCTTGCCACGTCTCACTAGTCCAGCGTTGTCACACAGCACACAGCGACGACCATTGAGCCAAAACTGCTCTTTTCATTGACCCCACTACGATATACTGATGCCTTTTGCTTTCTTGTACGATGGTGAAAATGCAGCCGCGCCAAGCTCTTCTGCTTCCGCGAGACCCTGCTCGACAAGGGCACGGGCAAGAAGTCGTGGTGCGAGCGCGGCGTGGGCGACGTGCGCTTCCTCAAGCACAAGGAGCACCAGAAGGTGCGCATGCTCATGCGCCAGGAGAAGACCCACAAGATTATTATCAACCACCTGGTCGACTCGCGCACCGAGCTGTCGCCGAACATGGGCAGCGACCGCGCCTGGGTCTTCAGCTGCTACGACTATGCCGAGGGCACGCTTGAGACGCAGGTCTTTGCGCTTCGCTTCGCGAACGCCGAAAACGCGCAGAAGTTCAAGGAAGCCCACGACTCCGCCAAGTCGACCAACAAGGCCCTCGAGGCTGGCGCCGACGCCGCGGACACCACCGCCGGTGACGACGCCGCCAAGGTCCTCGAGTCGCTCGACGTCAAGAAGGAGGTGCGTTAATAGCGAGTGTTGTCTATTTGATTGCCGTTGTCACTGTTCATGAGGCTCACATGTGTCCTGTTATTGTTGGTGTCTTGTTTTGCAGTAAATGTGCTGAAAGAGCATCTCCGCATTTTCACATTTTCCTACTACTTGCACGCACCCCAGAGACCTACAGATGAATACAGTTGAAGAAGAAAAAAGACAAGAAGATCAAGAGAGACTGCCTGAGAGAATGCAGTGACTGAAGGCGGACGAGAGAGGACCTCAGTCAGACGTCCGCCGCTTTGAACAGCTCAGACTGGCGCTACTGGTTTGCGTGCTTTTAGACGCAGCCACTCGCCTAACACATGCTGAACAAAGAGCTTTTTCTTCTTCGTTTGTGCGTCTGCTTCAACGCGTGGTTGTCTATGATGTAAGAGCACTGTCTATCATCTGTCTATGCGGGTGTTTGGACGGGCAAGAGCCGCGCGATCGTGCCTTCCTTCGCCTCCAACGCGTCATCCAGTTCCGTCGTGGGCGTGAGAGTGCGGTTGTAGACGAGAACGCCGACGATGATGAGCGTGAAGCCCACGAAATACAACCAGCTGAGCTCGTCGTTGAAGAGGTACTTGGCCGCGACGACTGCAAAGAAGTCGGACGTGAGCAGCGACAGGTTGAATACGGCCGCGTCGCCGTCCTTGAGGAAGATCTAGATTAATTGACGGATGGATGGGTTCACATCCGTAGAAATGGGTTCAAAAGCAGAGAAAAGAAAGAATGAGATGTGAATGAATGGTTACAAAGATTCGATAGCTCAATGCGAAGGAATTTGTACGAAGAGGGAATGCAAGACTCACCGACGTGCACGTGTACATGAGGAAGAGCGTGCCGACGTACGCGAGCAGACACAATACGCTCGGCCCGGTCCTGTGGCATACAACATACCAGTCAGTCAGATTGCATCAAACAGTAGACCCATCGATGGACAAGTAGGCGTTAGCCTTACCACTGAATCGTTCGAAGCGCTTCACCTTCAAAGACTGCTGCCTGGATGGAGCTGATGACGAAGCCACACAGTCCAAGCATTCCCAAAAACTCCATCTTGATAACCAATCGATCACAGTACGCACAGATTAGCGAAATGCCTCAACCAACCATCAAGCACAACAAGCAGCGAGAGCGCACCCGCCGGTTCTTCTTCTTGACAAGGTACTCCTGTCCGACGTTCGAACAGGCGTAGATGGAGCTTCCCAGCAAACAGAGGAAGTCGCCGTAGAGCGCAGAGGCATTCCACGCGGTGGCGGTGGTAGTCTCTTCTTCGCTCCCGCCGGTTTGGTCGCGCAGGATGTCGGAGACCACGAGTACCGTGATGCCGCCCAGGCAGCAGCCCACAGCTACGAAGTGCAGTCTCGTGTACTGCATGGCGTAATGCGGAGGGTGTCAGTATGATTAGAAGTCTACAATATCATAAACGCATGCGAGGAGCCGCACAATAACCATCACCTTGGCGTTGAGGAAGAGCGTCGAGAGTAGCATCACGACGGGGATCGTGAAGCAGTCGAGCAGCATCGCGCTGGAGATCGACGTGTATTGGTACGCGCACACGACCAGGAAATTGCCTTCGACGTCCGCGAACGCGAGCAGCACGTACTTCCAGAGCGGGATCTAACAGTATACGCACGCATGGCAGCCGAAGAGCGCGTTAGACTGAAGATTCAAGAGCTACACATTTGACACACAAAACCAACAAATCGCCCACCTCGAGCGCGTAGTCCTTCTCACTTCTGTACCGCATGATGGGGTACGCGAGGTAGACGCATAGCAGCAGGTAGTTACCAGCACTCTGCGTCACTGGGATCTGGATCTGATGTTGTTATTGTAGTTGGGCGCAAAGCACGAGCGCGCGCGTCAGTGGACGAGCGATTGCATCACGCCACTGCGTGTGGTTGCGCCTTCTTGCTGCACACAAGTAAAGAGAGAGGCTCGCACCTGGAACGACTGGTTGAGCGTTTGAGTGAACACGCCCGTGAGTGCGATGAGCAGCGAGATGAACTGGCCGAGCGCAAGCACACGGTTCTTCCCGTACAGCGCAGCGCAGCCGCCGAGCGCGCGCGTCGCCATGTCTGCTCCACAAAATGCAATTTTTTTAATTTCTGCTGATAGTATGCATCGATGAAGCTATGCATACAAGCGGCTGAAATGTTGGTCTTTATGGATAGACCGCCTTATCGACCTAAAAATGTATGTGGATCCAGTTTCCATACGCTTGGGCGGTTTATCCATAAGGTGGTCTAATCATAAAGAGAACGACTATGCAACACCTTCCGCGTTGACGACAATTTGCGGACACTTGCACGACTGACTGCGTCGAGTTCTACTGTAGTTTGTCTAGGGCCGTCGTTGGACCCTGGCATCAGACGGTTGGCAAGCAAAAGAGATCAAGAATGGTTGCAAATACACGCAATTGATGCCAGCAGCTCCATCCTACAACGACACTAAAGCACTTCGTCTCTCTCTCAATTCAACTAATGCACGTACAAACTCTCTCACTCTCTTCTGTCTCTTCTTCACTTGCCAGCCAATGTCACGCAACGCTAAACGCAACACGACATATGCTACTTACCGGTTGGTCGGAGCGCGGCGGTACGGCTCCTCGATGCGCTCGACCATGCGGTCGTAGAGCTCGCACTCGCCGGCCGCCTTCTCCTTCATGAGGCGCGTGAGCATGGGCTTCCACTTGCGGCCGCGCGTGTTGATGAACCAGTTGTTCACCTGCTCGATCGTGATGCCGCCCTTGAGCCCGAGCATGTCCTTCTCCTCCTCCGTCGGGTACGGGTGGTGCAGGTGGTTGTCAAACCACGTCTTGAGCACGGTCTTCGCGGTCTTCGACAAGTTCGTGCGCTTCTTCACCTGCTGCCGGTCGCTGGCAGCGAGTAGCGCGTCACTGGGGGACGACGACGGCATGCCACCTGAACTTGCAAAGCCACTGTGAAAGAGCTGATGCTGCTGCTGGTGGTGAAGCTGCTGCTGCATCTTGAGCTGCAGATGGCGTGTGTTCCACTCCTGCAGCGTGCCCATGGCCTCCTGATACGACTCCCGAATCAGCGCGTCATCGATCATCGCCAGCGGGTGCTCCAGCTCCTGCAGTGATGCTGCACCGATGTTCTGCAGATCCACCAGCACGCTCTGCAGACTGTCGCTGTCACTGTGCGAACCCTCCAGATCCAGCGCTGGCAGCTCATGCACTGCTGCTCGAAATGGATCAAAGCCAGCAGTGCTGCTGTCATCACCACCACGAGCCAATGCATCTGGATGCTGCTGCGCTGTGCTCGCAAAGACGACGTTTGAGAACGCGAGCAGGCGGTTGCTGCGCGCATTCTGCTGCTGGAAGAGCTCGTCGTCAAGCAGCCGCTGCCGCGCGTCCACGGCCTTCTGTTGCAGCTGCTGTTTGGACACGAGCAGCGGCGCGAGGCTCGCGTGCGCAGCGTGCTGTTGCTGCTGCGGATGGCGGTGAAGCTGGTGCGCAGCCTTGAAACCTACACCTTGAAAGGCAAAAGACGACGACGCAGGCGTGTCATGCAACGGCGAGAACACAGCGAGCTCGGCGATCAGCTCGGCTTGCAGAGGGCTTTCCAATGCATGCATGCGCTTGGGCTCACCTCCATACGCACGCTTGACTCGCTGCTTGCCGCTCGCGCCGCGCGTCCGCGATGCGATCGGGTTTGGTGCCAGCGCCACTGGTACAGCGTCCATCGATGCCGCGAGAGCTGCTGCTGTTGGGTTTGGCGGGAGCTTCTGGTCCACGGCCGCATACTTCCGCACGCGCTTCTTCTCACCAGGCGTGTAGTTGCGGCGATTCGGGAACGCCATGCTGCTCACGCGCTAACGCTGCTGTCTGTCTTGTCGAAGGCTTTCTGGTGGCGATCCGATGGGGCAAGACGAGAGCTTTGAGTAGCTGCTGATGCCGTCCGTTCTTTCCTGGACGGCAAGCGAGAAAAGACAGTGTGTGTGCGTGTGGTGGTGGCTGGGGCGAGAGAGAAAAACCGACGTGCTCCTTGTTGCGATACTCTCGGCATGCCTATGAGCGAGAACAGACACACGCACGCCCAGCCGTTCTTCTCCCCTTGGTCACTACCACTTGAAGCCATGCTGATGGCTTATGACCACACCGAGACGAGGTCGGATCGAGAAAGATACTAAATTTAGGTGGTTAACACAAATTTAGGACAAATGTTTCTAAAATGGTGTTATGAACGTCAATCGAGATTTAGCTTCCCCAAAATAGCGTGGTGTACTCTATTCGAGTCAAACACGCGCGCGCATCACCTTCGCGGACGCGCTTGGTCGGCATGCGGCCCCGCTGGCCAACCTCATACGCACACACGCTCGCACCTCGACGGATAGCAGCGCGTGTGTCTGGATGAAAGGGACCAACGCGAGTGATGTGGTGATGAATCTTCTGTCCATGCCGCCGCCGCCCTCGTATATTAGCGGTGGCGGCGCCGTCTCGGTCTACGAGGCGCGCCGCAAGCGCACCGAGTGGCCCGAGGGCGTGCGCATGGACGACGAGGTCAAGGCGCTCGACGAGCGCAACGGCGAGTGGATCCTCTGCCGCACGTGTGCCGAGCACTATGAGAAGTACGCACGACATGCACCCCTCTCCACCATGCGTCTTACAAGCGACCTCTGCGACTGTCTATGCGTTCGTAGGTGTAAGTGTATATTAAGCCGTGTGTGTATTATTGTATGGACGTGTAGAACAGGACGAGGTCGCAAGCCGAACGACCCCGAGGGATTCAAGGTCAAGATGAACGGGCGCTTCCAGGAGGCCGCGTGGCTCATGCACAAGAACCGCGTCGTGGCGCACAAGAGCGGTCTCGACACGGGGAACGACAGCAGCGGGTCGCAGGGTGGCTCGCCCTCGGCGCATCCCCACCACCACGGAGACCCGTTCGAGTTGCGCGACCCGGACGTCGTGGTCGTCGAGATACCCGGCGATAATACTGACACTATTCACTATAATCACCACCAGCATCCAGTCAAGCGCCTCAAGACGACTTCCGGTGGTGGCGGCAGTAGCGGCAGCGAGCGCGACGGCGAGAGCGAGAGCGACTCGCATCACCACCACGTGGGTCCGCTGGACCTCGTCGTGAACGAAGCTAGCGGCCCGTTTTTCATGGAGGAGATGCGGTTCGACGACGCCCCCGAGAGCCATCATCACCAGCATCCGCTTATGCAGCGCAACGGAAGCACGACGATCCAGCTGCCGCGCACGGGCTGGCGCTGTCCGGGCGTCGTGCCCGACTTCTTCTACCAGGCGAACGCCGAGCTCGTGCACGCCTTCGCCAAGTACTACGTCGGCTCGTACCGCGTCAACGTCGTGCGCGACCTGCGCTCCGACAAGTACGTATAGTGTGTGTCTCTCTTGTGTCTACCGATCTACTTGCCGGTTGAACCTGTCGCTCACTCTCCTGCTTGCTGTCCGTCCATCTACCTCTACTTCAGAGTGATGCTGTACTCGCACGACTGCGAGAACCGCATCGTGCACCGCGAGCGGCCAAACCAGCCAATCTCGTGCGACAAGTGCTACGCCATCTGGCTGCACAACAAGAGCTTCAAGCGCATCCTCAAGAAGATGGATCGTTACAACCTCGTCGAAGACATTTTGCGCAAGTCCTGGAGGTTCGTTATGCGGTTATCATTTAGCGCTATTTAGCCCAACGCTAACGGTCACGCCATCTCTTGTGCTATCTTTCTGCTCTACTGTAGCATCACGGAGGAGGACCTGAGCGTGCTGTCCAAGTTCAAGCACTCGAGCGGCGCGAACCTGAACATCGAAGGCCGCAAGCTCAAGCAGGCGGCGATCACGGTGCTCAAGCGCTTCAATACGCGCAAGTCGCCGCAGGATAAGCCCAGTCCTAGCGTCGCTCACCTCCAGCAACACCAGCAGTTGCAGCAGCGTCAACAACAGTTGGCTGGAGCTCTTGGCCTCCCATCGCTCGAGTCTGCGATCCCGAACGACGACGACGACGACCAGCACTCGCCTATTGGCTGTGGTGGAGCTGAGGCTGTTGACTCTGCGGCTGGTAACAACGATCCGCCGCCGCAACAGCAGGAGAACGCGGAGGTGTGAAACGCGGACCCCCTCGTGCATTGGCTTCCAATATTAACACAATGCTCTGCATCGGTGCTTGTTGAAGCCATTCTTTTCATGATACTTAATCAATTGCGGTCTCAAATGAAAGAGACTGATGAAACCCAACAGGAAGAGTGTGAGTGCATTTGATGCTGGCGTTTTTGATGGGAGGATTCCAAAGAAGCTTTATAGCCAAATGCTGTGCTGATCTTTTCTTACGACAGACAAGCTGTTGCCGAAAATATGAGCTTCTGGCTCAACCTATGTGCAGCAAGCCTTATCCTAACCGCTACACGTTCATTAATAGCCAAGGAGCTCTTGAGCCACAAACAGCGTGCGCTGAGCCGCTCGCTTATCTCTGCTCAGTTGCAGATTGAGCGAGCTTCGCGCAGGATTAACTGGCATCACCGAGCTATAAAGGCAAAGGGCTCCTGACTCGAGGAAGCGAAGCATGACCATCTTCCTCGTGCTCATCGTCGCCGCGCTGGTCGCCCTGGCGGCGAAACGCTATTTCGCTGGCCACGCGTGGCTGCCTCAACTGCTCCGGAGCCACGCGAAGAAGGAGGAAGAGGGCGAAAGGGCGAAAGTGGACATCGTGGTTGAGAAGAACGCGACGACCCCGAGCAACAGCAAACAGAACAACAGTAGCCAAAGCCAGGCCGCGCGCAAGGCGCTGCTCTCCAAGCCGCCTCGCTACGAGGGACCGCGGTCGCCTGTGCGCTCCGTGGAGGTCTCGGTTCGCGCTGCGCTCAACGATCTGCGCTCGCGCCAGGTCGTCAAGAACCTCTGCAGCAAGTTTGAGGCGCGTGTGGCGAGACATTCGCTCGTGCGTCCCGAGAGCGACGACGACGACGAAGAGGCGTGCATCCGCGCAGCGAGCCCCGACGGTGGCGACGAGTACTTGCAGCCAGGACACGCCCAGCAGCTGCGCCGAGATGATACGCATGCCGCTATCAAGCCTGTGCCATTCACGCCACGACGCAACAGCAACGCCACGGCCAAGCCAAACAATCTGAACGCGTTCCTGCGACGCTACTCGTCCAACTTGGAGCGCGCAAACTTTGGCGAGACTTGCAGTGCCAGCAGCTCCGAGCCAGCCACTCCAGAGGTCACGCCACTTGATCCCACCGGAGCTGTTGCTCATTATGTCGCACCTGCAGTCCCAGTTCCAGCTCCAGCGCAATGCCTGGCGGAGATTGGTGAGTGTGTGCACGTATGAGCCCACTGTGTGAGAGTAAGTTCACTAACAGCCGTGCTTGTATCCATTGTAGACCTGCTCGATCTTCAGCCAGCGAACGACGAGGCCTCGAACCAGTGCGACTCGCCCGTTCGCTCGTCGCAGCCACGCGGACGCATTGCCCAAGATGCTGATGAAGAGCCCGCGGACGACAGCGGATTCCACCACGGCGACTGGGATGTCACGGCTGCGAAAGACCAGCAGCAGCAGGCACCGGAAGAGTGTCCTCCCGAGTACAAGAGCGCAGTCCCCGTGGCACGCTTCCAGCAATTCCAGCAGCAGATCCCGTCCAACCACGCGCGCACATCGCCGCAGTAGATTGCTCGACTGCTAAGAGCAGCGAATGTAGCCATTCTCGATTACAATGGCTTTCAAAATCAAGACACCTTTTAGATAACTATTAATTCTATACTAAACTTTACAAATATATGTACAAAGAGATCTTTTAAATTGCTTATAGTCCTTTCTAATGCATCTATATGAGGTGGGACACATATAATAGAGCGACCCACACCATTCCATCTCTGGAACTCCCGCGCAAAAAAGCCACGCCACCAAGAGGGGAAAGCGAACACCTCGAGCAGCAGCAGCGGGAGAAGAAGCGACTGGATACGCGTGCGACGAACCTCCCTCTCTCTGTTACGTCCACGTCTACCGAACCTACCCCCTGGTGTTCATGGCCAGCAGCGTCAGTGTAATGCGCGCGTCGTCGGCGGAGCCAGGCGTGACGACAGTGGCGGCGGATCTGCAAGACCCACCGATTCCCAAGCAGGTACGATATGAATTTCGTGAGGCTATGACGCTGTGTGTATGTGTACGTGTGTGTATTGATACGATATCAACTTATCGATCTGTGGTATTGTCGATTGATGTGTGTATTGTCTACCACGGTAGCGCCCTGAGGCGCGCGGCCCAATGGCGGCTGGGGGCGACACGCTCGTGGGCAAGCGCCTGCGGAAGAGCTTCGGCTCGCGCTTTTTCTGGGGCGCCGTCGTCGGCTGCTACTACATCACCGAGGCGAAGTTTTACAAAATCCGCTTTGATGACGGCGACGTGGACATCCTCACGGCGGCCGAAGTGCTGGAAGATGTCAAGCAGGTAAGGAGAAGAGCGTGTGTTGTTGTTAGGCTTACGATGGGGATCGTGACGAAGTGCTAACAATGTGTGTGTTGTAATGATACTGGGCCATTACTTCTCACAGGCAGAGAAGTTCGCTTTGGAGGATAAGCTGCTATCGAGCGCTCGCACTGCTGCGAGTAGTCAGTGCCCATCACACGAGTCGCCCATTTACCAGGACGAGCTGCGGCGCATGACGCTGAAGCGCAAGCGCGACGAGCAACTGGACCCAGCGCTATACGAGAGTGTCAACGTGACGGTTTGGGAGCAGCGGCTGTACGTGTCGATCATCACGAGCAACAGGGTGACGACGGTGTCGGAGTTCGTGAAGCGTAGCGACGGACGGCCTGGCGAGGTCGAGGCGACGGGCCAAGTGCGCGTTGGGGACATCATCTCGCAGATCAACGGCCACCAAGTCGCGGGTCTCGACAGCGCCTCGGTCTCGGGGATGATCAAGTCAGCCCGACGGCCGCTCGTGATCGTCTTCCTGCGGCCTCGCGCTAGTCACCAGCTGCAGGGGCGCGTGTCGAGGGCTGAAGATGTATTAGAGAGCGAGCCACGCGCAGAGACAGAGGCAGAGACTGTGGAGAGAAGCCATAGATCGTCTGCCGCCGCCGCATCAGCAGCAGCCAATGCTGTTCACATCACCAACTCCAGTCCGACGCCCGATGCTCAAGCCGTTGAAGCAACGCCCTCTCCTGCTGCGAACGCTCTAGTCTCAGCGCCTCAATCTGCTGCCGCCGCCCCTTCTCCTGCGTATCCAGAAGACGGACAACAAAGCCAACCGTGCAAACCACCTTCGTATCAGGCTGAGCATCAGTCTGCACCTGGTCACACGTACAGCAATTCGACAGTAGTAGTACCACAGCAGCGGTATCCGCAACAGCAGAGCCAAGTCTACAGTGGCAATCAGTACATGCAACAATACCCAGCAGCAGCAGCAGCGCGAGCAGCAGTCCAGTCAGCCTACGAAGCGTTGTCGGACTCGCACCAGTCTCTTCGCGTGAACCTGGTGCTCAAACAGCAGCAACGAACTGGAATGCCAAACCAGTGGAACTCAGCATACGGCAGGCAGCAAGCGCAAGCGACGGCTTATGGAACATCGATGATACCGGTGCCACAACCGAACAGCAGCTATAATCCGTACCTCACGGGAGCCCACGTGTCGACGAGCCACCTGCGTCCACAGTATAAGGCTCTTCAAGCTGCCCACCCTCAGCAATTTGTCGCGTCGCAGCATTCGAGTGCAATGTTACAGCAGCACTCTCAGCAGCAGACACAGCCAATACGAACTCGGTGGGCGAATGGAATCATTGTAGGCAATTTCCCGCCAGGTGGTTCTGGCAGTAGCATGTACAGCAGCAGCTCGACGGCAGCACCTGCGAGGACGATGGCGCCGGAGTACAGCCGATCCGGCATAGTGGACTATCAATCGACGCAGCAGCCAGCAGCATCAGTCACAGCCCAAGGCGTGATGCCAGCACACCAGTACGCGACGGCATCATCATCATCATTATCGCAGCAAAGCCGACCCGAAGCCGCCGACTACTATGACAGCACAGCGGCCGAGTCCTCCGGACCAAGCTTCAGCACGAGCGAAAGCCGATTCTCAGTCGTTGAGCCTGTTCAGGAGCAGCAAAACCACTCTGCAGGTGGAGCAGTGGGGGACGACGATGACGGCACTGAAAGCGACGAGCCCCCTGATTACGACGAGCCCATTGGACGCTTTGAGTTGGAAGACGACCTCGACGACAAGGAAAAGCAGCTCGCTACTGACCTTGGCATGGATGTGGCGCCAGCCTCGACCGGCAAAGCGCCATCATCGTCGTTCTTGTCAGCGTCCTCTGTGGCAGCCGACCCCGCAGAAACAGAAGATGCGTCGTCCTTCTTGTCTCCCAACAAGCCCAGTTTTGTAGCAAAGCTCCCACAAAACATCGGCAACCAGTACGTCTCGGATATCGTGCCACCATCGCAGCATGTCGAATCGACACTTACGACGGTCGATGGCGAAGAGTGCGTGGTTGTGGAGATCTATCGCACACGGCTGTACGTGACGCTGGGCTCGCTCGGGACGTGGATCGCGATCACGTCGTTCGTGCGCGGCAAGAACGGCGAGATCGGCGAGATCGAAGAGAGCGGCAAGGTCTTCATTGGCGACACGATCTACGCGATCAACGGTTACCCGGTGAACCAGGAAGCGTCACCCACGGACGTGGCGCGCGTGGTGACCAACCTGCCTCGCCCGTTCAAGCTCTACTTCCAGCGCGCGACGTGGGATACGCTGGAGGGCAACACATAGACGAAGAGCTACCAGCGGGTCGGACGTCGCTCGTGTTGTAAGTCAAGTGAGGAGGTGGTGAGTGAGAGAGAACAAGCAAGACTCACGTGTTTCCCATAGAAGCCGATAACGTTTCCTGTGTCGTCTCGACATCTCACCTGCCGCCTGGAAGAGGTCATGTAATATTTAATATCGAATTGCTCTCTCCAACGTTGTTCATCAGTTGTCGTGTTGTTGTCTTTCTTCTTTCGGTATGAAATTGGTTCTCTCAGAACAAATCGCTGTGTCTGTGAGCCAACACTGTTGACACACACCGTCAATGGCTGTTTCTCGCCACGTTTTCCTCGTCGCAATCGGCTTACTCGCCCCTGGCCAGAGCTTGACGAAGCTCTCCATGCTCCAGCTTAGAAGACGTTTTCGTACTTCTCCATCGCGCCAGACACGGCGTCCACGACTCTAAAATAACACAGACACGACACCACGGTTCAGTTTAGAATCATCATCGCAACGTGGACAACTCAGTTGATCTGCGCAAACGCACCTCGTCTCGTTCATGACGTACACGGAGCGGAACGCGCCGCTCTCATCGAAGCGCTAGTGACAACCACAAGCGAGCACAAGCAAGATTTAGTCTCAAAGCCAATGGATGTCATAGCCAAGAAGGGCACACCAAGCGCGACAAACCTGGACCGTGCGCAGACGACGCGAGCTATCGACGATCGTGATGGTCTCAACTAGCATCGGACGACCTAGAAAGATGACACAAACAAGCGTTCAGCCGTCACAGCCACCACACAGTCATATAAACCCTTTGTAGCACGCACCAGATCGCTTGGAGGTGGCCGTGATGATGACAAAGTTCGTGCCGAGCTCCTGCATCGTAATGTCCGCGCCGCGCAGCGTCGGGTCATCGGTCTCGACCTTCAGGATGCCGTCCGCGACGGGCTTTATCCAAAAGTGCTGCGTGAGTGTGAGCCCACTGATAGTCGTTCGCGACTGGCGTTGGCTCCATACGCCTGTGGAATAATACCCAGAGCATTAACGCCATGCGAGGGACATAAAGCACGCTTATCGCACGAAACAGCTGCGCACCTTCGTCGTCGCGGAAGATGAGATCGTATGAGCACACCTGGCTGCCTTCCTCAGCCACCGGCACAGTCGCGAGCTCACCGTTCCAGCGTCCTTCCATGCTGCAGAGAAGTGACGCACACGCAGGCTCACTTGTCAGTCGCCTTGGCCCATAACGCACATCTAAATCGCAGTTATAAAGAGCCTACGCACCCTGGGAGCACGTGGAAGCTGCAGCCGTTCACGCGCACCGACATCTGGTTGAAAAACGCGCGTCCAGAGGTCGCTGTTCACGATATAAACGGGCGCAACATTCGCATAATAGTCAGTCAGTCGATTGCAGCAATAGGAACGACATTCAGCAACAGCAGCAGCGTGCACGTACACTTGATCGGCACGAACTGCGGTACCTTCGGGGCGCTCGTCGAGATCAAGCTCTTCTCCAAGCCGAGGCGGTGCACCGTGCCGTCTGCCAATGCGCAAATGCAATCATGTGAGTCATTCGTTCATAACAACATGATCGGCACAAGACTCGAAGCAACGGAGGACGTGACGTCGCACCTTCGCCAGCAGCCCAGATGTTGTCTGTCAAGTACCAAGCCAAACCGCACACACGCACATAGTAAGCACACGGTGTCATCATCGCCACAGTAGTCACCATTACATCCACCCATGTGGGCACACCAGTGCTGCGCGTTACCTTCTTTCATCATCTTCAAGTTGGCCTCTTCGTGGCGGCGACGCGTCTTGATCGACTGCGCGAGCGCCTTGTAGTTCAGCGGCCGGAACGGCTCGTGCGCGGCCTACAACAGTAGTACAGCCATGTTAGCATTCAGCATTCCCATCACATGTACCCCGCACACTGTCGCATCAAGTGCACTTGCGCACCTCAATGTGCACGAGCACGTCGCCGTCCGTGATGCCGAGCTCCGCGAGCGACTTCTCGTCCGGGAGCTCCTTGCCCTTGTGCAACAGCAGGATGTAGTTCGGGTGCCCCACGTTCTTGCCGCTCTCGAGGTACTCGGCCTGTAAAGTTGTTGTGCGATCACAAACAGACAGACGCAAGAAACACATGCGCAGACGTGAGCAGCCGCGTGTGATACACGAGCAGCAAGAAGGGAGTGAGGGTGACGGCTCTTGCCTTGACGCCGGCGATGCTCTCGCTGGGGGACGTCTCGAGCGCGAAGGACGTCGTTTCGTTCTTAATCGTGATCTTGATCGTCGCCATCGGCTGTGCTACGCGCGTGCTGATCGGCTTGCTTGTCGACTTGTTGGCTGCTTGTTTGCTTGTGTTGTGATCGCAGCAGTTGGTTTGTGACAACTTCAAGGGCTCGTATCTTTGATACGAACCTGCACATTCGAGAACAAGAAGTAGGTATGCGTGTACAAAGGTCTGTAAACGCATTTATGCAGTTAAAAAGGTATTAATAAAACCCAGTACTTGGATGTTTTTTTAATATTATAACCCATCATTTTGTATACAGCAATCTACATCACTCTTTACTGTTGTGTGTTCCCTCTCTGCATAAGATGCATATTGTGAGCAAACCTCTCTCGTTACCTTGTAAACCTTCATAAAGTGCGCGCCAAAAGTTTAGAAAATTCTTGTTCTGCAACTTTTTTCTATCACTATTGCGTCAAACAGCACACAAAGCGGCTCAAATGAAAGAGCAAAGAACGAGAAGGAAAACAAGCCCACAGCAACGCAACACGTCACAATATTGACGACACTACAAGAGAAAACTCATTATCAGAGGGAAAAGGGGAGTTTCGCCGGTGGCGGAACTTTGGTTTTAGATGCGTTTACACCTTTGAACCAAAGCTAGGTCGTTGTAATAAACGCACCGCAACACTTGATAACCTCGGCACAGCGCTTAGGCATCGAGTGCAACAAGGTTTGGAGCACCTCGGGGTCCAAATCATTCCACACTTTGAGGATCGCTGACTTGAGCGCTACTTTGGATCCGTACTGGCGTCCGTTTGCGTACACAC
>JAADXK010000331.1:0-28201 GCA_023337805.1 Globisporangium barbulae
ATTGCCACAAAAGAAGTTGCGTCCGCTCAACATCAGCATCTCCACCAGCGTGCTTGAGAACCTCAACAGTGTGTTGAACAACGACGTCAGGCTAACAGGGATCGACCTGTGGGATTACTACTTTGACTTGAAGAAGATAGCGAGCTTCAAGCATCGGGAATTCGAGTGCTTCATGGTCACAGACGGTCTGAGTGTATCTGTGACAGTCTTGAGACCCGATCAGCTTAGCGAGCTGAAACGAACGGAGCCCAAGCACACGCAGCGAGATTCCGCATTGCGCCTATATGAAGCAGCAGAACGACTCGTCGCAGTGGATCCAGGACGCTCATCGCTCTTCACAGCTGTGATCGAGAACCCACGGGCTTCTAACTCCATCTCGACAGCAGCCCCAGCGAATGAGTGACACGAGGTGATTCGCTGGCGGAGGAAGCGATTTTACCACGAGGCCGGTTACCACCACTGCACTCGGATGTGAAAGATGTGGATGGAAAAAGAGTCAGCGACACAGCATTGCATCCATAGCTTGACCACTCCCAAGACAAGCAGCCTAGCTTCACTTCAAGAGCACGCCAGGGTTGTACTTGCCAGCCTCCCTTCCGTGCTCGGATTCTTCTCCTCCCAACGAATGAAGCGTCTTCGATGGAAGACGTTCATTCGTCGGCAGCAAGCCTACGAAAAAATCGTCTCGGACCTCACCGCAGGCGGGAAGCAAACACTGGTAGTGTGGGAAGACGCGCGATTTCCAGCATCTGCGAAGAGCGCCATTTCGATACCCACGACAAGCCTGCGAAGGAAAGTTGGCTCGAGAGTGCTAACTATTGACCAAGATGAGTTCCGAGCATCAAAGCTGTCATGCTGCTGTCATCAGTCCATGGCTGGGCTCTTGGAACCCTCGTCAGGAAGGCCGTCCTGGTCGCTGCGCGTTTGTACCAACAACGCATGTCCTCGCAGCGTCTGGGACTGCAACGTGAATGCAGCCATCAACATTCTTCATCTCTTCGCCAGGAGAACGCAAGGACATCCACCACCGATGGCATTTACGCGGGGAGGCTCGAGCGATCGGCAAACGTAACGTGGTCAGTAGCGCATTCAGGTTATTTTTGTTGTCTATAGTCGGCAGCGACGCCTTTCATTTCTCCGTATACGCTCAACAGAGGGCAGATCATGAGCAAGAAGACTCGAGAGCCACTTGACACCCATGATGCTCGCAACCGAAACGAGCTGCCTAGAGCTCGTGGGCAAACTGAGCGGCGTGCTCGCTCGCACGCTGCGCATGGCGGCGGGGGACGCGTCGCTGTCACTGCTCGCGGACACGCCACCGGTGCTCACGCTACAGATGCTGCCGTGGAACCGCGCGATAGCAAGCGAGAAGGAGCGCGCGGCGCTGCTCCCTGCGTTCGCGAAACTCGCTCTCCACTCACAGGCTCTGAGCGCTGCACCAGCGATCAAGGCTTCGTTCTGGGAGCACGTGTTGACCTCCGAGATGGCCGACGTGTCGACCTCGGGCGTCCACGAATGCACGCTGGGGTTTTCCTCGAGTCCGCGCTTTCTGATCGACTTTAGCGGCTTAGAAGACTTTGACGAGGCGGGTCTGGCGATGCTGCTGGCGTTCATGACGACGCCAATGGAAGGTGAAAAGCAGCGCCACGACAGAATGAAGATCGCGTTTGGCTTCTCGTTTGCCAACTGCTACCTCACGACGGGGTCCCTGCGGCTCCTCGAGCGCTTCCTGGACTGCGTGTTTGCGCATCCAGAGCGTCAATACGACATCGATCTGCTGGATCTGAGTGACAACAGCATGGATGCGGATGCGCTGGCGATCGTGGCGCAGATTGTGGAGAAGAACGCAGTGGTATACCAGATTAAAGAACTCAAGCTCAATAACATCGTTGGCGACGAGACCGTCGATGGCTCTCCACTGGACAAGACACCAGCCGAGTACCTGGAGATCCTACACGCTTCGCTGGGTGTGCCTCGAGTGCGACAAGCCTGTATTGGTCCCGTTGCGCAGTCCCTTCCACCAATTTCCAAGCTTAGACGTATTACAATGAAGGGGAACGATCTGTGCTCCAAGCCTTTCGCAGCACTGGGCTCGGCGCTTCGCTATGGAATCCCAGCGGCAATGGAGGAGCTGCTCTCGAGCTTCGTTGTTGCAGAGACCCACAGCGCAGAGGTGAAACGAGAGTGCTGGCGATGGCTCGCATTTGGACTCTTTTATCCGCGATCAAGGCGCTTCACTGGTGACCGCAGCAGACTTTGCAAACTTGGCCCGTTGGATTGTTCCGTAGAGGCCATGGAGTCGATGCTGAGGATACTTCGCAACCCAGCGGCAGATATGCTGAACTTTGACGGGAATGATAGCGTGAGCTTCGTCGGAGAGACTAGCAGCGGCGAGCTGATGATTTGCGCAGTGAAAAAAGGCGCGAAGGTCCAACTCATTGAAAGTACATCATTACAAGGCTCGCTACCAAGTGTGCTAGTTCAATGCGACGAGCGCACCGAGCTAGAGGCTTTCTACGAGAGAGAGAACGGGTCGGTCTGTGTCGTCGTTCCTGGCGCTGGTCTCGGTTGGGTGGAACGCAAGGACATCGAGCGAGTTGAGCGAGAGACCATTGAGCAATGCTACCATGTACCCGTCAATGAGGCGTACGCCGTGAAGCTCGTGTTTGTCGAGACTGAGGAGACTCAGTCCATGTTCCGGCGCTTCATTCGACAAATTGGTCGCTACCTCCGGGGAATCGACTGTTCCAAGTGCCACTTTCTCGACGGGACACTGCAGTTCATCCTTGAAAGCTGTCCCCACCTCGACCACCTGAACCTGCAGGCGTGTGCGTTTGCAAAAACTGATGCCGATGCGCTGCTGAACGCTCTTCAAGGTGATATGGGCCGTCGGCTGCTGACTCTGAACCTCAATCGATTGCTCATCGGCGATGCCTTTGTGAAGAGACTCGCTGCGATCCTCTCCAAGGCGCAAGACGGAAATGCGCCAGTATTGCAGGAGCTTCGTCTCCACGACACTGGCATCGGCGAACAAGCCTTCGCGAGCTTAAGTAGCGCACTGAGCGTCAACCGTACAATCCACTCGCTCGAACTGAAGAAAGCCATCGAACACGACAGCGATAGTGCGTATTTGCACTTGACGCAGACATTCCAAGGTCAGGTCCTACGATCTGCCGTTCCGTTGGTGTGCAAGCTGGCTTTCCTGAGCGTCACAGTCATCACTGATGGCGGCGAGAGTGTGACAAGTGCCCGGCACAAGCTGGACCAGTGGCTCGTGGCGTCGATCCTCCAGTTTGCAACAACGCAAGAACGTCGCCAGATCTTCCTGAACGGCACTATGCGTGCGCCAGGACGTCACTCCTAACAGCAAAATACAAGGTACAACAACGCGAGTTCCTGATTTGCTGCTAACGTATTCAGCGGGGATGAGTATAAACCGCTCACTCGGTCACTCGTTCTTTTATTTGCAACATTTTTAGCTACAGAGAAAGAGCACCGCTCGTATGAATAGCCACCAGGTCAGTGCAGTCTTATGGCTACACTCATACTCCTGTAACAGCGTCTTCGTCGTCGTGGACCTCAGTAAGCATTGTCAAAAGTACTACCGGTAGCCATGGTCGTTGAGTGTGTGTCGCCAACGGTGGCTGCATTATCGCCGCGAGCCTCCGAGGTTCGACTGCAGCAAGTGTCACTGGTGGAGAAACTCCAGAAGCTCAACGCGACGCTCTTCATGGTCAAGAAGCTGCTCTTCGTGGTCTTCCTCTTCGCGCTCGACATCCGCGACATCGTGTACAAGGTCACGTGGATCGGCCCTATGGACTCGTACTCGTTCGCCTCGGGCAGCACGAGCATTCTGCACCCAGCGCCACTGGTTTCAGTCGTGACACCGGAGCTTCGCGCCTTGGACGCCGGTGAGTACGTGGCGTCCGGCTGGAGCTCGTTCCTGTCGCAGTGCGATGAGCTGTTTGCGTTTGGCGCCGACGGCGGCATGTTCTTCCTCAGTGCACTGGCCAAGAACTGCCGGATCCCAGTCAACAATGCGACACAGGTGATCCCGCAACTGGTGCTCACGAGCAACATCCGCGCCGACGCGCCGATCTGGGCGAGCTGCAAGCTGCTGCACATCGGGCGGAGGCCGCCGATCTGTCAGGACCTCATCACGGCGCACTTCAACGATCGGTACGGGTTCTTCGCCGCAAGGATCGTCAACAGTGACGTTGCCGTGATCGGCAGCGAGGCTGAGACCGAGATCCTGCGGTTCCTCGACATGCTGAGCACGAGCATCCCCATGCACCGCGTGATCTGCGTGGAGGCCTTCGAGCTCGCCCCGGGCCAGACGGGCACGTTCATCGCCACGATCTTTGGCTGCGCGAGTCCAAACCTGTACCGCAGCGAGTTTGTCGGCTTTGCAGCCAAGAGCTACCACAAGCTGCTGCACGGAAAGGGCTGGCTCACGAACGACGACATTGCGCTACTAGGTCAGCGGTTCGGCATCCGCCAGAACGCCATGAGCGACTACACGATCGCGCACAATACCGAGCGCAACGAGACGTCGATTCACTCCTTCACGGCGACTAATTTCAGTTCAAACGGCGCGTTGTACGCGCTCATGGTCGTCATCGACCTGTTCCTGCTGCTCACGCACTGCCGCAGCTTCTTTGAGATCGCCAAGTGGATGTTTTTCCCAAAGTACCGCGAGCTGCAGTACTGGATTCGCGACTTTGAGACCTCGCAGAGCGGCAAGATGGTCATCCCCGAGCAGTTCCAGACGCAGCTTCACAAGCAGCAGCACAAGGCTAAGACAACGAGCCCCCGCCGTCCTCCCCGTAACCAGCACCAGAGAAGCACTGAGGACTCACTTGTGTTTCGAGAAGAGCGCTTCTACTCGCTCTTCTGCGCATCGTACTACAAGAGTCCGTCGTACATGTGGCTCATGCGCCTCACGCGCTTGATATCGTGGGTCATCATCCTGCCCAACTCGGTCATCTGGACCTGGAGCGACTCGCAGAACGAGAAGGCGCAGGCGTACCTGAGCAGCATCAAGAGCTGGGTCTTGATATCGAGCACCGTGCAGATCCTCTGGAAGCTGATTGTGCGCGTTATGGAGAAGCGCGCGTACCAGTTTGCACGAGGTACGTTCATCACGAATCCGGAGATCATCGCCATTGGTGCAATCGCGGCCGTGCAGCTCCAGGACGAGATCTTCCTCATGTGCGAGAAGAAGTGGGCAATCGAGGACCAGCGTGTGAACGACGTCACATCCTTCGTGGGCGGGTACATTGCCCATGGCAACACGTTCCAAAAGGCCAATGACTACCGGTCCACGACACCACTCGAAATATTTCAGATCCTCTATGGCCCACTGGTGCACATCATTCTCCTCAGTGTCGGCATGATCAGTGTGTGGCTCATCGCAAAGTTCGTGTTCTTCTATGGGATTGCTCGCATTGGCGGCAAGGGGAAGAGGTCCAACGCGATCGTAGTGGACACTGCTAGCCTGAGCGAGACATCCTCGTCATCAGAAGGTAAACATCGTCACCTGAGCACGAAGGAGGAGGCTACCACCAGTGGTGAAGAATATGCGCGGCTGCCACTGGAGGAAGTGCTCGACATCCCGATCCGAGCCAACAGCCTCGTCCGCTACGGCCTCAGCATGGAGATTGTGCGCGACGGCAAGCAGTACATTCGCCCCAGTTGCTACTTGGACTACGGCATCATGCTCAAGCACGGCGAGCGACGGCCGCACAGCGTCAGTGTCGCCGACATTTTTATGCACGAGGCGACCAAGAGCTACAACATCGACGAGTTTGCGTCCATGGCAGAATCGATCACCTCGAGCCGCTCGGTGATGCGCTCACGCAAGTTCTTTGGCGAAGTCAGCACGAATAGTCTACTTGAAGCGGCCGTACCACTGGGTCAAGACACACTCGTGAGACGTGCTGGCTCAGCGAGTCCCGCTCAAGCAGCCAACGACATGATCAACTCGATCATCAGAGAATCCGACGATGTTGTTGATGCGAAGAACAACTGAAGACAGAGAATGTTTCCATAGTGTCATGAAATCTCAGGAATGAAAGTGTCCTAGCCTCTCAGCCTTGTGATTCTCATATACTCCAGTTGGTCAACTAAGGGTTCTCCCTTCTCTGTTGGTACATTTCGACCACGGGCTCGCAAGAGAATCGCCGCTTGTGGTGTGCTCTAGTTCTCCTGGAAAGAGCCCATACCACTCGCTTCAGACGCTGGTACAGCGTGGGAGTTCTAGTATGTAGTCGATTATCCGACGTTGCAGGCGCCGTTTGAATTCACTTCAGAGCCTGGCGAGATGGTAGTGAGGTCAAGAAGGCACACCCGCTGTTCATGTGTCTCGATGGCCCCGGGACGGGTAAGTCGCGGTTCCCGGATGAGTTCTCAGCCATCACCTAGACGAAACTCTTTCCTGAAGACGCCAGAGGACCAGGTGAAGAGCTTGGGCAGCTTCAACAGCTTGTCCACAATGCCTACACGTTCACGATCTTGTTTGAGATCTGCTGGAAACCTTCGGTGCTTCGTGGTACTCTGCGAAAGTTGGTGAACTCAATGTGCGCGAAGAGCAATGGGACAGAGTGTTCACACCGTGGCTTCGATGGGAGTAGCTCTACTGCAAATTCCGAGCGCTGAAGGCTAACGCGTGTTTGGAATACACCCCGGTGCCGTGGACACAAGTATACCATGAAGCACTTGTTGGCGCAAACTAGCGGCTATTTCTGTTATCACAAAATGTAATATGGGTGCGGCCGATGGCTCTACGAGTGCCCAGTGCTCTTGGAGCAATGCTTTTGGAAGGTATTACATATATCAGTCTCTAGCTGCTGATGAAGGTTCGATATGGATCTTCGTGTGCCTTTAGGATGTCACGAAGTGTTGTCTTGTCCACGGGATCCACCGTCTCATCGACATTTCAGGAGTGCTCACGAAGGAGATGTTCGAGAACGAGAGAACCAAAGCTGAGCTTGGCCCCCATAGCCTCTTTCTGCTCTTTTGCAGCAGAGAAGGCGAAAGTGGTATCGAGGAATTGCTTCCTGCGCACTCGTCGATGCCACGTGCTGGGACGAGTACTTCCATCCATTCGCGTTACGTGCGTTCTTCACTTTAACGGTTCCCACGATGCATCAGCGACACTCGACGTCCCGACATGGAGTCGAAGATCGTGTGCGGTGAATGCGACGCATGCAGTGTCCAGATTATTGGAAGGTCTGGACGGGACTTGTGAGGCAACTGAAGCTTCCCAAGGACTTCTCAAGAAGTTTCGGCTGCGTGGAGACGCCGATTTCTGAGAAATCATGACGGTGCGAACGAGCTAGTGAGTTCGTCACAACATCGAGATTTGCAGATGAAGCAGCAACACCCGCAGGTCGAACACACGAACGCCCACTGAGCAAAGCCAGCAACCATTTCTCGCTCGCATCTCTTCGGGCGTTGAGTCAAGAAAGAGTGAGCAGTGTGAACCAAAGTTGACAACCAATTCACCTCGCAGATCGGAATTAAACGAATCGTCCAGGCGAACAATGACTTACGTACTAAGTGTATGCGATGAACGCTTTTAGGGTCTTTTTCAGAACGTGTACTTGTACGACACATCACAGTTCGCACCTGGTCTTTTCGAAATTGAAAAGCGTCAATCCAAAATGGCGATGGCTCGGCGGCGGCCGAGAGGCCGCGGCAGCGCTACCTCTGCTGTTGCTCTGGACCAGGACGCAGACGAAGGCACAGCGGACGAGCACAGTGACGAGTCAGCTGTTTGTATGGTGAGCCGTGTGAACGCGGGCATGCGCCGCATCGACGACCTGGTACGGACGACGCGTGTCATGCGCAGTAACTTGCGTGGATATGTTAATGAGTAGTGGCACGAGCATGAGTCTGATGGCACTGTGCGTATGGATATGTGCGTACTGCGGTGTAGGTGGCGGACGATGAGAGCGACGAGCTCGTGGGGCAGATCAACCTGCACGGCAACTTCATCGAGAGCATGGATGGGCTGGAAGCCTTCTCAAAGTACGCAAAGGAGCAAAGCACCTGCTCGTTGTGAGGCTCTTGTTGCATGCGTTGTGAGGACTGCGATGACTGACATACATACTGTGCGTCCAATGCTCACATTGCGTCGCCAGTGTTGTAGAGCTCTGCCTCTCGAATAATTTTATCCAGGAAGTATCGTTCAACGCCCTCGAGCAGCTTGTTCATCTACGCATTCTGGATCTGTCGGCAAACAGGTGAGCGAGATGGCCCAATGAGCTAAAACTATATTTTAAAACAAACCCTTACTAATTGATTCACTTTGGTTACCTTATCTTGAACGGAGAGCTCAGCATCACGTCCACACTCGGGTTCCCGCAGCTTCCGCGTCTTGAAGAGCTTTCGCTGGCGCACAACAGCCTCAGGGCGCTCGACGGCCTCACGCGTCCGATCAAGTTCCCAAAGCTCCGGTACCTGGATCTGCGTCACAACGACATTGCGGACTACAGCAGCATCGTCTCTCTCCAGCATCACAAGGTACGAGCCAACAGACACTATCGCCTGCATCTTTGGATGACCATTATCGAACTGCTCTGTATTTGTTCGTGCCGTAAACTTGTAGCGCCTGACTCAACTGCGACTCCAGGCACACGACGGATCGCAAGTCAACCCGCTGTGTGAGCTAGACGACTATCCGCATACACTCATCAAGGTGCGTGGCGAAGCGCACCAGCAATGTGCATGGGGCTCACAGGTCTACAGCTTTGTGAAGCAACCACAAGAGCTCATGAATTCGGTGATGTGTCTACATGAACGCTCTAGATGCTGCCACGACTGGCGTACCTAGATGAAGAAGAGGTGACGCTGCTGAAAGAAGTCGGGAACTTGTACATGCCCAAATATCAGTCGATCTTGCGGCGCATTAAGCGAGAGACCGCGTCGTCTTCTGTAGCAGCAGCAGCCAGAAACACTCAAGAAACTCAGCAGAACCAGAGTAAGCTGTCCCCAGGAAAGCCAAGAATTGTCGTACGGCAAGCTGGCGTATCCATCCCTAGTATCGCCACCAACAGCCAGCAAGCACAGCCAGCTCGACAAACATCACAGTGCGTAATTGCTGCCGATGATCGTGAGCAAGTATCGCAGTTGTCTCTGACACAAGTCGAAGCCAGAGAGCGGCGAGGAGTAGCAGTGGTAACGAGTCCGAAGGATCCCGTCCAATCCGCTCGAAGTATAGTAGCGTCTATGAGCCAGAGCGTGCCTATTGACAACCGCCAAGTGTCCAGCCCCAGCGCAGTTGGTGATCTACAGGTACCAGACAGGATAACTCAGCAGAGCCCACCACTCGCCCAAATCTCTGAGTCAACGCCCCAAGAAGCCAGGATCCAGCGAGTTTTGATCAAAGAAGTGTCGACAAACACGGAATTCGACTTTGAAAAAGAGATCTTGCGCCGCGAGCAGACGATTATTCAGAAAGAGAACGACGTGCTCGCAAAGGAAAAGGCTCTCTTCGCACAGGAGAACGAGAGCTTCGTGAGAGAGAAAGAGTTATCAGCGCAGATCCTCAAGCTTCAGGAAGAGCTGGCGCTAGTGATCGCTCGAACCACGAAAGCTGAGATGGCGGCCACCGAGGCCACTAATCAGCTCCTACAGAAGGAACAGATGGAGCTGCGATCCCACGCAGCCTCAGCAACAGCAGATGAACTACGTCTGCAGGAGCAGACCAAGCAGCAGTACGCGCTTGCGACTGAGATCGCAGCACTGAAGGACGCGCATCGCCTGGAACTGGAGCATCTGAAGACCGTCGAGAGTAATCTGATGCGAACGATCGATATCGCTCAGGAGGAGAGCAAAGAAATGGCTCGCGTGCTGCACGAGAAAGACAATGAGCTCCGAGCAAAAGAAGCCGCGTTCATCAGGAGCGAAGCAAAGGCGAGTGAGCTCACAGTCTCGCTGGATCGGGCTCTTGCTGAGCACAACTCTGTGACTCAGCGCCTTACGAGCGAGGTACAAACACACAAAGACCGTCACGAGCAAGCTGAGAAGAGGAACCTGCAACTCGAACTGCAGGTGAAAGAGCTCAAGGCGAACGTTGAGGCTGTGTACAACAGATGCATTGAAAAAGACGATGAGATCCACCGCCTGAAGCGGACTCTGCTTTCAAAGGCTGAAGACATGGAGGACCTGAAAGCGCAGCACGCGAAGGCGACCGAACGCATCGAGAAGATGGCGCAGCAGCAGAACGAGCTCTACAAGCAGCGACTCGAAACATCGGTCACGCAGATCGAGATGGAGTTTCGCAAGGAGCACTATCACTCGATGAGCAAGCTGCAGCTGCTGCAGAAGAAGCATCACGAGTTTGTGAGGGACATGGCGCGGCTTAAAGATGCCTACCAGATGAGTCTGCAGCGAGAAGCCGACACACAAAGCGAGCTTGTAAAGCTCCAGGCGATCCTCGCAGACGACAAGCGGAAACTGTTCATGGAAGACGCCAAGCGCGCCGACGAATTGAAAGTCACGATCGCCAATTTGTCCAACGAAGTCGCGGATGTCAAAGCACAGCTCGCTGCTGCAAAGGAGAAGAGTAGCACACTAGAGACCGTCGAAGCTGCCTCGGAAGAGCTTCACGTGGTCAACGGCAGGTTACGAATTGAGATGACGCGACAAACTAGCGAGATTGAAGCGCTGAAGAGACTCGAAGACGATCTCCGAGCGACGATCAAAGTCAAGGACGTGATGCTCGACCACCAGCAAGGTCAGCTCTCTCAGCTTCGCAAAGAACGTGAAGACTGTGAGCAGCAGTTCCAAGAAGAGATCGCTGAGCTCCAGGCTCAAGTGGAAGACCTCGAAATGGCGCTGGACGAGAACATCCAAAAGGTCATGGAAAGCGAGGCTAAACAGGATCGAACGACCGCCAAGTTGCATGAGAAGGAGCGCGCGCTCCAGGTGAAAGCCCAAGAAATTGACGATTTGACCCATGAATTGGGCAAAAAGCACGGCGCGCTCGAGCTCATCGAGACCGAGATGGAGCGCATGCGCGACGTGCTGAACGACCAGAACGCACTCTTCCAGAAGCGGCTCGAGAAGCACCTGGAGGCGCACAGAGAGGAGCTTGAGCGAGTGAAAATCGGTGCTGAGGAGGCCCGAGAGCTGCTGCGCATCCAATGGGAGGCCGAGCGCCACGACATGATGCAGCGGTTCGCGAGCGTCTCGAGTGACCTGCGGGACGTCGCGGCGCAGAATGCGAAGCTGCGTGTGAGTGTGGAGACCAAGAGGAAGCGCATGGCACAGAGCGACCAGGAGATGCGCGTGCTGCTCGCTCAGGTGCCGTTTCGTGCTGTGAACCAATTTCTGGTTTTTCTGAGGTACCTACTTTTCGCTTATACAGGTATGGGTGTACTTACATATGCAACTGAATGGTTGGCTTGACGTGCAGATTGATCGCGAGCGCCACTTGAAGAAGGAGAATCTCAAGCACATCAAGTCGCTCTTTGAACAGCTGCAACAAGAGTCACCATAAGTCTGTCTGGATGACGTTGAGAGTACGCTGCGGACTTGTATTTTATGAGGATATCTCTAATAGGCTGTTGGCTAGAACGAGTCCTCGTCGCTCGCGTCTTCGGAAAAGTATTCAAGCTCCTCGGACTGGATGTCTTCCTCGTTGTCGTCGCTCGCCTCAGACTCGCTCTTGAGCGCGCGGCGCTTCGCTGCGTCCTCCTGCGCTTCCCGCACATCTTCAGCTTCGCGATCGTCGTCTTCGCTCTTGGAAGTCTTAGCAGGTGATGTTGTCGATTCGTCATCATCTTTGTCATCTTGAGCCTCCTGGCTCTGCTTCATTGGTTGAAAGCCACCCGCTAGCTTGGCTGACATACCTGCTGCTTCTATTGCTGCAGACTCGCTGATGGTAGCTCCCACTTCAGATTTGGCTTTGGGTTTCGTGTCTTCATCACCATCCTCTTCCTCGCTGCCTTCGGCTTTAGAGGCGTCCATGGACGCAGATACCTCGGCGATGGACTCGTCCAAGGCGCTCTGCTCCAGATCGCTCTCCACATCGTCATCATCGCTAGCATGTGACCCAAACTTGCCAGCCATCGAACCACCACCACTAACCGAATCTCCATTACCTCCCTCCTTCACGGCCACCGCTGGTAGTGACGATGATACGCTAAGATCCGTGGCCTGCAGATGTGCCATCAAGCGCTCGAGCAGGCGCACGAGCTGGTCCTCCTTGACGACGTCCGGCGCCAGGAAGCGCCGGTTGTCCTGCTGCAGCTGACGGGCAACGGCCACGGGCTCCGAGTGTTTCGTGAGCGCTGGCAGCTCCACCACGTGGAGCTTTTTCCTTCGTAGCTGCTGCTGTTGTTCGTGCTGCTTTTCATTGCCGCTGTAGACATAGAGCGACGTGGTCGAGAGGCCGTCGTCGAGTGTCTTGAGGTCGTCCTCGTACTCGAGCGCGAGCGTCGGGATGGGCGCGTACTTGAGCCCGAAGCGCGTCGGCGTGATCATCTTCTGCTCCTGCAGCTGGTTCGTAATGAGCTGTTGATCTTGCGAGCAATGAAGTCCTTGAAGCTGCGCATGTGCTGAGCTTGGACTGAAAGTGTCCGCGATTGAAGTGGGGCCATTCGATCGCGGCGTCTTGTCAAAGTTCGCCAGAAACTATAGACCTTCACATAGTGAATAAACCTTGGTACCATGTTACTCCTTATGAGGTGTAGCATAGTGATACTTATATACCCTGTATACCATAGTACTAACAGGATTTTGCAATTATGGAGGTCAATCGAAGCAAGAAACCGATGGCGGTTTTGCCAGCGGTCATGAGGCGATTTCATTGCTCCGTGCCGCGCTGCAAGGGTGCGTGCATGTGCGTCGTGCCTGACCCGTTCACACGCAGCATCACAGCCACACCACGCCCCAGCATCAGCCGCATTCAGAGCTGAGCCAATATGCAGTTCCTGGCCCCGCCGCCGTCACGGTTCGCGTCCGTGATGCCCCTCCCAGGCGACCAATCAGACGCGAGCTCGTCAGATAAAGCCGCTTATACGAGCAGCTCCGAGTCGGAACACGACCATTTCAGCAGCGACTCGGACTCAAGAGCCAGCGACGGCGACGAGGCCGACGCCAGCAGCACCAGCGACTCCGACACACGGCGGTACTCGTCCGACTCGTCCTCCGACAGCGCTGTCTCGTCCGCGCTTTCGTTCTCCAGTGACACGGACGAGCAACACGAGCCGCTGGACCTCGAGACGCCCCTGCAGCCGCGCTACCGCTCATCACGCGCCACCTCTGCTATTGGAGCCACCACCAGCAGCAGCAAAGACAGAGAGATCACGATGCAGGCTATCCGTAACGCCGACACCATGGGCTTCATCGCGCTGCTCATCCCGCTTACGGGCATCGCGACCATGGTCGTGACCGAGACGCTCGCGTGCTCGTACCACTTTGACTGCACCAAGGACTACCCGACGCTCTCGTACGCCGCAACGTTCCGACCAGAAGGTACGGCGTTCATGGTCGGCATGTGCCTCACGGCATTCTTCATCCTGGTCTCGAGCTGCCTCTTCTACTGGTTCCTGAGATTGCGAATGCGGCTCGGCGATGGCGCAGCAGACGCCGAGACGCGCTACACGGCGCTCGTGTGCCTCGTGGCGGGCATTGCCACGGCCGTGACGCTCGCGGGACTCGCGATCCTCGACATGCGCGGCTACCACGACGCGCACATCATGTTCACCGTGCTTTTCTTCATCTCCTCCTGGGTGCTCATCGTCTTTTGTCACTTGGCGCGCCGGCTGCTGCTGCTGCGCGAGCACGAGCGCGAGGCCGAGAAGAGCGGCACTTTACTGTCGACGACGATGTGTCCGAGACTGCTCATGGACGGCGGTGCGAGTGTGTGGGTGTCCTTGAAGCGCTGGAGACGCCTGAGCATCCCCATGGCATTCACGCTTGGCCGACTCTTCATCCTCGCGGGCGTCACGTCGACCGTGCTATGTAAGTACACATGCCTGGTGTGTTGTTGTGGATGTGTGTACTTAATTACTGGCGCCGTGTTCTTTGCTTGTTTGCTTGTTGTTTTACAGTCGGCCTGCTCTTCCTGTGCGTGAACGGGTCGTGGCCCAATCCGCTGGGTTTCACGGCCGTGCAGGAGGCGTTCTTCGAGGCGTTCGCGATCGTGTGCCAGCTCTTCTTCATGGGCACGCTCTCGTGTGAGCTCTCGATGCTCTCGCGCGAGGTCGAGGCGCACGACTACATGGAGCTCGAGCGCCGCGAGTGAGCGAGGGAGAAACGCAGATGATTAAGTACACACTCACATCTCAATAGAACTACAATTTCATACGTGCATATAAACGTTGTGGTACGTACTGTCTTGGCCGCTTTGGATTGATGCAATTGCGGCTTTGGTGTCACCGACACGAGGCGTGGACCGCCAGAGGTCTTCTTGGTCTTCTTTTATGGTTCCGATCCCCGCGAACTCGATCTTGTTGACTAAAAATTGATGATCCCTGGTGCAACCCAGCGAGTTCAAGTCAAGAGTTGCTGACTCTTGTCGATTGCTTCACTTCCAGTCTTGCTCTGCGGGGATATTGTCTGAAGGATGGGGGATCGTCGGAGGAGCAAAGAAGGCGATGCTATCTATAAGATGCTGTCTGATGCTGTTCTGTTTGTGCTTGTATAGCAGACTCGTCGCGAGATAACGTGATTAGACAACTACATTTCCTTGTCAAGACTTAGATGCGCTTCATAGCAAGTAAATCGAAAAGTACCCTCGGGCACTCTTCATTGAGCGACGAGTTCTCAAGTAGCGCTCTGACAAGCGCCTCTCACTCCCTCTCTCTCTTCGGCACAAGACCAGGCGCGATGACCTGTCTTCAGCGCATTGTGGCTGCATGGGAGAGCGCGCAGGTGGAGCCCCATGGCCAGTACTCACTGCAGCGACTGCAAGGCCTGAGTGCTCACATGAAAAGCGCAAGCACGTAGATGAACGCGGCGATCTTCCTGTTCACACCGCTTCCTTATCTCGTGCTCGTCGCGTTTCTCGACTCTTTGAGCTTGCATCACCCGAGAAGGGCGTCGCAACAGGCTGCTGCTTCTGGATCCGCGTGTTCTGCGTTGCCAGTGTGATCTCAGTCACGGAGCTGGCGCAGATCCAGACGACGGCCCCAGCGCTCCAGCTCAACGCCAGCAAGATCCTGCGTATGAACGTCTTCAGCTCAACCGTCCTCGTTGCTACAAGCATCGGTCTCGTGTATCTCATTGGGTATCCCGTGCCGTTCTTGTACCCTGCAATGGCGCCCGTCTGGCTCATCAGCACTGTCATTAGCTTTCTCTACTTTTGTGGCGACATCGTTCGAGGCAACGCGCAGGTGCAGAAAGACGTCAAGGGCTACCTGATCACCATCTTCTGCCAGATGGTGATATCGACCATCTACCCATGTACACGTTCTTCTTCGCGTCGCTTAGCGCCAGCAATCAGGTGGCGTTCGTGCTGCCACTGCCGTTCATCAAGACCGTAGCCAAGAACGCCATTAGCTACTTCATGACCAACATGCACGACATGAAACCCGAGTTTGTGATCTTCAACATCAAGATCTTCAACGCGCTCTTCGCCGCACTCTGCATGCAGAGCTCAACGTCCGTCATGGCTACTGTGGTTATGATGGCGATCGACTTCGTGCAGGCGCTGCTGGCTCTGTACGACATGAAGCACCTGCTTCGAGACCTCGAGGCGCTCATAGAAAAGATACCCGCGCGCAAGGGCCAGCCACGGATGAACGTTGTCGAAGCCGCGCTCAAGGTCCTCGAGAAGGACAGCACCGTCGCCTGCCATCCGAGCTTCCAGCTGGCCTCTCAGCAGCACGAGTATCTAGCGCAGAGCTAGATTGGTTCTGCTGCTGGTGGTACTCTGCGCAAAAGTCTTTCGATTCCAGTTGCCCCATTTGCATAGGCGAGAGTAGCGGCGGCACCGAGAGAGCAACACATCTACAGCTATTGTGAAACGTACAGTAGAGCCCGTGTAGCAAGACCAAGTGATCGTTTGCGAAGAGCTGGGACTGAACAGCGCTAAGCGCTTTCGTCTGATCCAGGATGCCGTGAAGGTGCTCTACATTACCGAGTACGCCGTGCTCATCGAGTACACGGAGGTGGTAACGCCCGTGGTCTACAGTACGTACCACCCAAAGTGTATTTATGTACTTACTCACACCAACCTACTCTGGCATTACGGCGCTGATTCCTGCTCTTTGCCTGTACTCGCAGTTCTCTACATGACTGCGATGTTCTACCCCTCGAACCGCGCGTTCTATCCCAGTTCGCCGAGGTCACACAGTCGCAACTCTCGAACAACATCCTGAACCTGCTTCAATACGCGGCGCTCGAGTTTCTCTCATTTCTCGCCCTGGGCTTCGTCATCAGAAAAAAACTGGGCATCTCCCCCACGCGCCAGTTCACGTTTGTGCTCAAGACGGAGTGATTAATGGTGCAGTGCAAGTTTGAGCTCTGGGTCGTGTACGTCGTGCAGATATATCTCTACCACTCGGGTACGTGCACGAAGCTGCTTTGAGTCAATATCCCTCTCTAGGTATGGATCTGACAGTGCTGGTCTTTTTTTGGTTCGCTAACGCAGGCGCGGACTTCAGTTTCCAGTTCAAGTGACTTCAGAAGACCCACGCGCCTTGACTCTTGCGAGGCGATTCCTGTACATACGCGCACAAGCAATGATAATCCTTCACACGCGATTCAGTCGGATGAAGAAGTACACAATACAATAGATCACAACTACATAACACGTTGAGACGGCTCTTACATTTCTATAAAGTCTATCAACAGCAACAAACCTATCAAGCCTGCTGGTTCACGTACTCGACAAAGAGGTCGCCGATGGCCGCGATCGGGCAGGGCCGCAGCTGCGAGATCTTGATGAACTGCCGGCGATGGCGCCGCACCTCGGACGCCGGCATGCTGCGTTGAATGAGCAACGTCGCCGCGGCCTTGGGTACTTTGAGGTTGTCAGCGATGTTCCCGTCCCGCTGATGGGCGATGAGCGCGTCAGCGATGAGGTTCGTGACCTCGTCGAGCTCTTGCACGAAACTTGTCTCGGCCACAGGCGCCTTCTTGGTCGCGAGGCCGGCTTTGACGGTCTTCCCAAAGCGGACTGCGTCTGCGATCTTGTCGAGCAGGAGACCGTCAGCCGCGATGTTCTCGGGTGTGAGGTGGAATAGAGGGTTGTCCCAGCGGTTCTTCTCCACCGGCACTTCAAAGCGCGCCGCGAGCTCTTCAATCCTGTTGCAATGTTAACGAAGGCAATTGAACGACCGAGCCACATACCAGACGCTTTTCGTGCACTATGCATACGTACAGCTGCGGGTCGAACGCGTCTTCGCGACTGGCGTTGCGCTCGAGCGCGAGCGACAGCGGCGTGTCGACGTACACGACGCAGTAGGTCGTGCTCTCGGCCTTGGCCTTGCAGAAGAGCTCGTAGCGCACGCCCTTGATGTAGTTGAGCGCATCGAGCACGACGATCGTCTTGGCGTTCACAGCTTTTTCTACCGCGGCCTTGAGCGCACTGCGCGAGTTCTTCTCCTCGCGGCCGTCTACAGATCCCAATTGGTTGCAAATAGATCAAGTGTTTAGCTATCCAGTCATATAGTCAATGGACACCACTAATTGGTTGACACACTACGGTAGAGCGCCGTGTACCTCTGTAGCCGTCGCGCCGGTTGACGTTGACGCTCGCCTCCGTGATGTGCACGACGTCCTCGTGTACGTGTTCGCGCAGGTAGGCGACCAGCGCATCGGCGACGAACGTCTTGCCGGCGCCCGGTAGGCCGCAGAACACTACGAGGGGCATCTTGTGGTCGAATTTGAACCTGTTAATGCACGCTTGTCAACTGTCGCACCCAGTGTCCAAAATGTCACTTTCACCAAACTGTATGCTGACTTATGGTAAATTGATGCTAAAACATGAAAACCGGTATACCGGCTGAAAAGTTGGTAGTAAAAGTACACAAGCATTCGAATTTTTCCTGCTGCGTTTCTGTAAAGCAAATTTGATGAGCGGATTCAGCAGGGTATAATATGTTAGAGTATTTTCTCCTTCAATCATCTCGCTTTTGAAAGATATGAGCAACATGACATCCATTTTCAGAGGTTCTGGTCGTCAAACAAATGAGACAGACATTAAAATCTGAGTCCGACTGAATGGGTGGCCAGCAAGGGTGAAAAATAGACAGTCGCAATTGCTTCAACATAAAGATTCAGAAGCCAGTGGACGAACGAAATGCGCATCACCAAACGCGCAGATGGCGTGTTCCCTCCATCGACTGATGCGCAATGCAAACGCACAATGACGGACGAGAGAAACGATGATGAGTGCAACACGTGCTGGCCAGTCAAAATTAGAACCTGCACGCCGTGACGAGGGCCGCTTCTCTCGACAGAAGGAGCAAGGCGGCGCGCGTCTCCACGCACGAGCTACTGCCGCCACCCACCACTCGTGCTAGCATTTTGGAATCCGCTCGCTCTGCTGCAAGTGACGACACTCCCCTCCGCCACGATGAGTAACAAGAACACTTTGAGCGAGAAGACGAGTCTGCTGAGCAAGAGGAATGAGCCCGAGCCGGAGGCGCTGTCGGTCCACCAACCGCAGGACAAGCACAGCAGTGTGCTGACGTCCGTCGTCGACCCGCGTGTGCCGGGCGTGCACGACCTCATCCCGCTCAACCAGGAGCTCTGGGAGCTCACGAGCATGGCGATCCAGCTTTCGCTGCGCCAGATGGTGCGCCAGGCCATGACGATCACTGACAGCGCGTTCCAGGGCCACATCGGCACGAAGCAGCTTGCAGGCGTCTCGCTCGCGGCCATGTGGATGGGTGTACCGTCGACGTTCATCCAGTTCTCGATCCAGGCGATCAGCACGCTGTGCAGCCAAGCGTACGGTGCCGGCAACAACAAGCTCGTGGGCATCTGGCTCCAGACCGCGATCATCTTCTCGGTCATTGGCGCGATCCCCGTCATGATCTACTACTGCTGCGTCGGGTATTTTATCGGCATCACCATGGACGACGAGGAGACGGTGCACTACGGTAGCCAGTTCGCGATGGTCATGGCACTCGGACTCATCCCGCAGTACGTCTACGGCGCGTGCTCGACGTACTTTGCCGCGCAGGGCATTATCATGCCGGCGACGATCTGCAGCGCGCTCACGATGATCTTCAACGTCTTCTTCAACCAGCTCTTCATCTACGGCGCGTTCGGCTGGGAAGGGCTCGGCTTCATCGGCTCCCCGCTCGCGACGGTCACGAGCACGTGTCTGCAGCTCGTGCTCTTTTTGCTCTACACGGTCTGGTGGAAGCGCTATCACGACAAGTACTGGAGCGGCTGGACGCGCGAGTGTCTCGAGAAGGAGCGCGTGAAGGTGTTCCTGAGCCTGGCGATCCCCATGGGTGCGTCCTCGGTCGTGGACTGGGCGTCCGCTGCGATTGCGGGCGCGTTCTCGGGGTTTCTTGGACCGAATATCGCGGCCTCTCAGTCGGTGCTCGGAGGCGTCTTTGGCGTCGCGAACTCGGCCGTGAGTGGCTTCTCGACTTCGACGCAGATCCGCATGTCGCGATACCTGGGCAAGGGCAGCGCCGAGGCCGCCAAGCGCGTGCTGTACATCGGCTCGACGATCGTGTTCTCCGGCGCGATCATCATGCTCTACCTTGTGCTCACGCTGCGCAACTACATCTTCCAGATCTGGAGTAACGACCCGGTGATCATTGAGATGTGCTCGTCGGTGTTGCTCGTGTTCGTAATCTGCATCCTCGTGGCCTTCGTGCGCTTTTTGCTCACCGCCGTTATGAACGCGCTCTCGCTCGCGCACATCAACCTCTGGGCCAACAACTTTGCGTCCTGGTGCATCTACGTGCCCTTCAGCTACCTGCTGCCAATCACCTGGGGCTGGGGGCTCGACGGCTTCTGGTGGGCCGACACGTACGGCGAGATGTTCAAGGTGTTCATCTTGCTCTGGGGCGTCTCGCGCGTCGACTGGCGCGTGGCCGCCAAGCGCGCACAGGAGGCCGCCGAGGCCGACGGCCTGGACGAGGACGACGCGCAGCAGGAGCAGCAGCAGCTGCTCGCATACGAGAACGAGGCGCTCGTGGGCCGCACGCCCGAGTCCTTCCGCACGCCCACGCCGATGACGCCCTCAACGCCCTACCACACGCCGGTCGCGCGGCGCCGCGTGCGCTCGGTCGCGACCCCAAAGGCGAACGCAAGTGCCCGAGCGCAGACCCCGAGCGCGCGCTCGCACGCCTAGCTCCAGTAGATAGGAACGCAGGATAATGGTACTAGCTGGTCGTAAAGAATGGTATCCGCTGAATGCAAAGTCACTCACTGTCCTCCGTGCCAATGTGGGTACTAGCCCGAGACTGGCCTCCTCGTAGTCTTTGCTCAACTGTCATGCGCAGCTCTAACCACAGTCCTAGTATTAATCCATTGTCGATGACAACTGGTTGTGGCTGAAACGACAATGATGGCGATTGGTGCAAGAAACCCCATTTGAATGTCCATAGCGCTGCTGATGACTTTGAAATGTTAACGAGACGCATATGAAAAAAATCTCACGAAACTCGTGTCACTGAGAGAAAGAAGGTGTGTGGGTGAGAGCCTATATGGCTCGTAGCTAATTCCAGCAACCCACCTGCTCCATCTTTGAAGAAGTGAGATCCTACTTGACAATGTCCCTCATTCTATTCTCGGTCATTTTCTGCTGCAAGATGGACCAGAGAGCAGCTCCATCGGCGTTCTATGTCGTTTGTCTACCAGATGATCGCTGAGTGCCTATCAGAATAGAGCAGGCTGTGTGCACCTGGGCAGCTAGCTTCTCCAGTTTTCGGCAGTGTACTGCGCTGACAGCTGAAGGCCATGGATCCGCAGACCAAGGAGCTGAATGTGCTCGTACGTCACGTGCCACGCATCGTCGTCTCGCGGTTCATGCGCAAGCCCGAGCACCTGCGCGGTCCCGAGTCCACTGAGTTCACGGCCGTGCTCGCGCTCTTCGACATCTCGGGCTTCTCATCGCTTGGCAGCAAGCTCAGCGACGACGAGCGGTTCCGCATTAACAGCAAACTGGCCATGGGCGTCAGTCACTTCAGTGACGACAGGGTCGGCCCCGACTTGTCCGAGATCACGAACGACGCGATCGCTTTTTCCACAACAAAAGAAGAATCC
This sequence comes from Globisporangium barbulae, assembly GCA_023337805.1. Classification (NCBI taxonomy): domain Eukaryota; phylum Oomycota; class Peronosporomycetes; order Pythiales; family Pythiaceae; genus Globisporangium; species Globisporangium barbulae. The sequence goes on from JAADXK010000331.1 coordinate 21,193, forward strand.
GACGGTCCGCGGCGCAATTCATTACGCAGCAGCGAAGGAAGCGCCGAGCGCAATGCCGACAACGCGAACATCATGCCGCGCGACCTCATGGTGCAGCGCCGCCAGAGCTCGAATCTGATCCTCTCGAACCAGAACATCGGCCAGCGGTCTGTGAGCTTCGTGGGTCGGTCGAAGCCCGCGGCACCGCAGGGAGTGGCGGTCGAGACGCTCACAAAGACGCTCAATAAGACGCTCGAGCCTGTGATCGACGTCATTCTCCAGCACGGCGGCGACATCATCAAGGTACAGGCTCTACAGCCCGGGCTATCAAGGATATGTCCTCATAGCTTTAGGCTAACGATGTCATGACTCTGTATAGTTTGCAGGCGACGCGATTATCGTGCTCTGGGAGACCGAGGCGAGCCTGGGCGAGGAGACCCCGCCGGGCCACCTCACGTACAGCGCCGTGCGGTGTGCGCTCGAGGCGCTTGAAGTGCTTGAGGCCATCTCCATCTCGAACGGCAACCTCTCAACTCTGGGTATGCACGTGGGCATCGGCGTGAGCAAAGTCACGGGCAACCACGTGGGCGGCGTGCTCAACCGGTGGGAGTTCTACTTGGGCGGCGACGCGAACCGCCAGATCAGCGTCGCTGAGCAGGACGCCAAGAAAGGGCAGATCGCACTCTCGTATGAGGCGCACGAGGCACTAAGAGACTCGCTCGAGAGCCTCGACATTGAGTTTGAAGCAGGGGCGACGGTCAATGGGAACCACATCGTCTGGCGTGCGTCACAGTCGCCGCACCATCGGCAGCGGTGGGTGCCACACCTGCGTCCGGGTCGCGAGCTCATCCCATTCCTACGAGGCTACGTGCCGGGCACGATCTCGTCCTACCTACAAAAGGGGCTCGTGCTCAACCCATGCACGCGCAACGTGACCGTCGTGTTCATCAAACTTGAGGGTGTCAAGGAGATCGAGGACGCGGTCCAGCAGCTCGAACAGGTGCAAAAGTACTTGTGTCTGATCCAGGAGTCTGCGTACAAGGTCCAGGGCACGCTGCGGCAGTTCGTGATCGATGATAAAGGCGCCGTGGCGATCGTCGTGCTTGGACTCCCGCCATTTTACCACGAGAACAACGGTAGGGTGGTCGTTGGTACTTCGGACAACAGCATTGCTTCATGACTGATCAGTGTCTGCATTTTGATTGCTTGGTTCCATATCTGAGTAGCGCTTCGAGGAGTCAAGCTGGCGAGCTACCTGCTCGACAAGGAGATCCCAGCCTCGATCGGGTATGAATCACCACAGCTGAGGCTCTAATTATCCTGCAAGCTGCTGTTGAGATTCATAGCAACCTTGCTGCTTCTCCTATGACTACCAACGCAGCGTCACGACTGGAAATGCGTTCTGCGGCTCGATCGGCAGCAACGTGCGCGCCGAGTACGCGGTCGTAGGCGACGTGATCAACCTGGCGGCGAGACTCATGTCGGCCGCGCAGATCGGTGTGGTGCTCTGCGACGACAAGACCCGCGACGAGACGAAGGAGTCGATCGAGTACTCGAAACCGCAGGAGATCAGCGTCAAGGGCAAGAGTGCGCAGGTGAAAGTGTACCCCGTGCAACATCAGCAGACCAAGACGAGCCTGGACCCGAATTTGCTGCTGGACTTGGTCCACGCGCTGCCCTACGGCTGCAAGCATATCGTAGAGAATGTGCCGCTCTTTGGCTCGTCGTCTTTGCGAAGTGATCGTCGTGGCGGCGCCATCGCAGCAGCTTCACAGCATCCGCAGCACCGCGTCCTCATCGTCGCGGGCGAGACCGGCACAGGCAAGACGATGCTGCTGCGACACTTCTTGAGTCACCACGCGCGCTGCTACATGGGCTCCGGCGATCCCGTGGACTCGACCACCGAGTTCCACGCCTGGAGCGGCGTCGTGCGCGAGATGATCACGCGAACCGTGAAGACGGTGAAAGGCGCGCTGATACCGGACATTTCGTTCAGTGGCGAGCATCGCAACTATGAAGAACGAATAGACAGCATCATCGCTGCCAACCTGGAGCCAGGTGCAGAGCCTGAAGAGGCTGTAGACGCAACTGACGGCCAGGCACAAGCAGAGAAGGTGGTCGACCTGCGGAGCTTCGAGGTCGAGCGGTCCAACAGTGAAGCCAGCGTGGCCAGCAGCGAGAAGAGCACAGTCTCAACCCAACAACATGTAGGCAACTTAGCCCCGTCAAGAAACATGGACAGCCTCACGGCCACGTACGAGCGCGTGGCCGTCGTGGACTACCTGGTGCACAAGAGCCGCATTTCGCGGTCCATGGTGCCAATCCTGAACGACCTGCTACCGTACGACCAGCTGTACCAGGGCTCCTTTGGCGCGTTCATGCGCGGTGAGGAGCGCTCCAAGGCGCTCGAGCACATCATCTTCTCGATGGTCGAGGCGCTAAGCGCTCACAAGCCGATCCTGCTGATCTTTGACAACGCCCAGTGGATGGACGGCATGAGCTGGAGTCTCGTGCTCAAGGTACTCGAGGAGCTCCCAAACGTCTTCTGCTTGATCGCCACGCGTTCGCAGTCGCGCACGATGAACCAGCCGATCTTTGAGCTCATCGAGCAGCTGCCCTGCGCCAAGCGCCAGGAGCTGCGGAGGTTCTCGTACCAGGTCACGAGCTTGTTTTTGTGCCAGCACTACCATATCGCGATCATGGACACCCAGGTGCTTGACTTTGTGTACGCGCGCACGGATGGAAACCCCGCAGAGCTCATGAAGCTCATGGAGTTCATGATCGCGTCCAAGTATATTGCCATTGATCGGGTCTCGGGCATCGTCACGATCCTCTCGGACCTGGACGACCTCGACATGCAGGTACCACAATACACACGAGCGCGGGTCATGTCCTGTGTCGACGCGCTCAATGGCCTCGCGCAGCTGGCGATGAAGGTCATCAGCACGAATCCGGAGCCGGTCGAAGAGCGCATGGTGAACCGGATCCTGAGCATGTTCCTCGCCTCAGACCGGGACGACAGTGGCAACGACCTCAGTGGTACTGGCGGCTTTAAGCTCAAGGTCGCACCGTCGGACTCGGCGCTCTCGATCCAGAAACAGGTACGCATCGGGCTCGCCGAGTGCGAAAAGGAGGCGATTCTGACCATCGACGACCGCAAGAAGATGTTCTTCTTCAATTCCGAGGAGATGCGGCTTGTGGTCTACGACACGATGCTACCCTCGCAACGCGAAGCCCTGCACGCGCTCTACTGCCACTGGTTCCGCGAGGCCACTGGCGGTGGCGAGTCTTCGCAAACACCCTCAGTGCTAGGCCCGCTGCCCGCGATCGCCTCGGGTACCTCGGCCACTGAGAACATGGCGACGGCAGGACGCACGCCCATGCAGCAGTACCAGCAGCTGGCCATGCTCGGATACCACTTGTCGCGCTCGAACAACTCCAAGGCGGCGCTTGAGGCGTACCTCAAGGCGGCCGAGCAGGCCATCGAAGCCCGCGAGCTCGCATTCGCGACCGACTGCATGCAGTCATCCTTCAAGATCCTGGACGGCCAGCCGCGTAATCGAAAGCTTAACGACCTTGACTACATCCTGCTGCGCAGCAGGGTCGAGTTCATGCGCGGGGCCATCGCAGTTGAGAAGAGTGAGTGGGATAACGCCATCACGCACATGTCGTACATCATCCGGCTCTGCCAGCGCAAGGGTAGCGTGCTGCGGCGGTACTCATCCTCGGTGCACCACGAACACATGTTCGAGTCCACGGCCAATACCTCGAGCGTGCTCAATAGCATCGGCCCAGGGTCGTCCTTCGGCCACAAGCGGTCGTCCGTGCTCTCGGCGCTCGAGATCCTGAGACTCGACCTGACCGACTCGCTCTGGTACATTGAGATGCAGGAGCGTTGCATGCCCACGCTCATCAGTCTGCGTGAGTTCACAGCCTGGACGCACCACACAACAGCGAAGCTCTTTCGACGGCGCAACTGCAGCAAGAGTCAGCTGCAGGGTTTAGTATCGACCACAGCTCCCCGCAATGGTCTCATCCGAATCAACTCAAGCCGCTCGAGGATTCAACCAGAAGAGACGCTCGTGGCGCTCAACCAGGTCAACTTCTACAGGCGCAAGGCTGAGATTCTGATCAAGAAGATCTACTACTCCAAGCACAAACAGGAGGAGATGAGTCGCGATATCCAGAGGCTCACGCAGCGCAGTTTACAGACCAAGCAGAAGCGATGAGACACTAGAAACCAGTCAGTTCGTAGGGTATCGAATGATTCAGAATATTTAAGTATGTACACCACATGTAAACTTTGGTTGGCTCTGGCTGAGCTCATCTAGCTGTCCAGGTTGAGCAGGTCCATGACGATGCCGATCTTGTTCTTGTACTCCATGTGGCCACCGATGACGCTCGAGAGGTCCACGTTCTCCACGCCGTGCACGTTAATCGCCGCAATGCCCGCCGAGTTGAGCGCCCAGCCTTGGTATCTGTACATCACACCAAGCATCCAGTCGTTCTCTGAGAAGCCGTTGATGAGGCGACCAGCGACCACGCGTCTCGCGTTCTTCCAGTCATTATTGGCGCCTGGCACAGGCGAACCCAGTAGCACGGCGTTCTCCACAATGCCGCAGCACTCGTCAGGTTTCTTCGCGAGCTCCTTGAGACACGAGAAGATGAGCCTCGCGCCCATGCCGTAGCCTACCAGTGTCACGGGCCGCAGCCCCTGCTCGTGCTTCTGCAATGACTGCGCCAAGAGCTTACCCGATTCGTCCGCAGCGTTCATCGCGAGCACCCAGACATTGTCGATCATGTCGGCGAGCTTGAGAATCGTCCGTGGGATCGCCACGGCGGCAAAGAGCGCCGCGAGCGCCGTGTATTTCACGATCTCGGTGTTCGCGTACGTCATCACCTGCTCCTTGGCGAACGACCGCATGGATTTTCCAAAGCGCCGCAGCAAAGCTTCCTCCCACAGTAGCACGTACTGGTCACCCTGGTGGAACCGGTCCTTCCAGCGCCAGGCACGCATTGCTTCTGCAGTGTGCGGTCCTACTGCCGAACCTGAGGCGTAGCTCGCAGCTCTGGACCCACTGAGCATTAACAGAGGGTCACTCACCTCACTAGGATTACTACTGGCTGCTGCTCTCTTAGTATCAGCCTTGATGCCGTAGGTCTTGCGCAGGATGCCAAAGAACTCGTCCTCGCGGCCCTTGTAGCGATCCATGACCTGGTCCACCTGGTCCACTTTCTCCGCATTCTTCGTCCGGTAGAACGCGCGCAGGTACTCTCGCGAGTCCCCCCAGGAGCGTCGAAAGCCTTTCTCAGCAGGTGGGTCGTCCTCGTCAAGCCAGCCGGAGATGCAGATGTACACGTTCATGCCATCGCCTGAGGACACCAAGTCAAAGCTGAACTCGTGGACACCGCGTGTGCGCATGTCGGTCTTCATACCCACGACCCCAGCGCCAGCAGTGCCAAAGAGGATCGTCGCAGCGGTGACGCCGGCCGTAGAGCTTATGGCCGTGCCGATCACGACGCCAGCACCGCCCAACGCTGTCAAACTCGTTGCGATCGCCGGAGCCGCGAGTCCACCGGTGATCGCAAGCAGCGCACCACCGGTGACAGCGGCCGCGCCGATTGCTGCGTTGCGCTTCCAGTCCCAGACGTTAAGCTTGACCGTGGCCTTCTCGAGCGGCATGGCCGTGGCCTCAGCATAGAGCGCGCGGCCGATGAGCACTTCTTCAAAAGTCACGTGATGCCACTCGATGTCCATCACTTCTGAAAGCCTCCGCAGCAGCACGCGTGCTCGTGCGTCGTAGCCAATACTCTTGACTGTGAACCAGAGCTGTTTCTTGAGGATCTTGAGTCTGAAGGCTTCTTTTGTGACCAGCGTCGGGGATTGTGGGTGTCCTTCTCCCATGGACGATGGATTCCGTGGATGGTTCTCATCGCTATCAAACATATCGTCCTTCTTCTTCTTCTTGAAGAGCGCCTTGAAATTTTCCCTCTTGGACGCCTTCACGGGCACCAAGAGCTCTATAAACGGCACTGGGCTGATCACAGGCTGGAGTTCTCTGCTGCTGCTGCTGTCGTTGTTGTCTCTGTCACTCTTCCTCAGACTCGGCTGCTGGGCTTGGGACGTGAGCATCGGCAGGTACGCGTCCACCTGGGAGCTCAGAAGGTGCAGAAAATGCTCGACGATTAGCTGTAGGTACTGCTTGCTCCACTGCAGCGACGTCGAACCGTCGTGCACATGCGGCAGCAGACACGCGCAGAGGCCCGCGAGCCCGCGCTTCTGCGCGTCCGTAAGGTGGTCGGCCGCGAACGCCAACGCCGCCGCCTGCTGCTGTGCGTCTACCGTTGACATCATGTCCTCTCTGCTGCTGCTAGTGGCGCTGGAGGCGGCGGAAGACGCGCGGCCCTCGTGCTGGTTGCTCGTGGTGAAGAGCTTCTTCATTTCGATCATGAGGCCAAATTGAAAAGTGAGATGGTTAATTATGCTGCGAATGAACACACCAGTGAGAAAATCGTGTACAGTGAGTCGCAAAAGCTTTCGCACACTCAAACTGTCGTGTTTCATATCAGTCTTCATAAATCAGATGATAATGACTTTTAACGACAACAGTAGTTTTGCTTTAAAACAAACTGGACCGACTATGGACAACCCTGACTTATACAGTGCGCCAATAAAACGTGAAAATGGTGCCTTCTGTGGATATATTGGCCAATAACACGATTGAGAAAAGAAAAAAAGGTTTCGTTTTATAGCCAATCACGAAAGCAGTCGAATAAAACTGTTAACGTAACGGAATGGATTATTGCCGAAAATCGAACCCCTAAGGAAAAGTGAAAAGTATTCATGAATTTTACGCTAAAATTAACAATTTAACCAGAAAACAAGAGATCAAATCAAGCTCTATTCATTAAAGTATTGGAGAAGCTAAGCGCGCAAAATTTGACGACAATGTGCTCAGCGAAAAATTCGCGAAAAGTCCACGAAAATTTGGCATTACCCAGATTATTGCCGAAACCAACCATACAAAAA